>JBCAUA010082561.1:5000-10721 GCA_038406235.1 Peronia verruculata | reverse complement strand
AAAATTTGCTTGAAACGACACAACTCAGCAGTGAAGCGCTTTGGCAAGAGAATTCTCTCTTCATTTCTTATACACTTCTTACACAGACTTGTGTCAAATGAGAGGCAGTAACTTCTACATCAGTTGTGGCATTCTGAACCCAGGGATTTTGTTTCGTTCCGGGACTGTCTCAACTGACTGTAAATCTCTTTTGTTATGGTGACTTACAATTAAATATAATATTAATACCATTGTTTCCAATCATTCCTAAATAAAAGAAAAGAAAAAAGTAAAGATAGTTGAACGGACTGAATTTCAAGGGTTTTTTTTTTATTTATTATTATTATTATTATTATTTTCGTCTTATAATTACTATCCAATGTCATTGAAAGTAATGTAAATCAATAGAAGATCGTTGTGCTCAGTCCTACCACTTCCCTTTACCAGACAAAAGAGGGATTGAACAAGTAGTGTACAGAGGGAAAAAAACACCTTTGTTTACATACACCATGAACAATTCTCCAAAACGGTAAGAAGTGAGCAAAATGTTTTCTTCTTATTCTCATTGTTATAATTTCATCAATGTTTTTGGCGACCGAATAGATTTTTTTGTCTTTCGAATAGATTTTTTTTTTTTTTCCTCTCCACACTGCTTGTTAAACACTTCTTTTGCCTTGCAAAGGGAAGTAAAAGTCTGGTCAAAATTATCTCCCTTTACACAAATCCCTCTCTTGAAAAGGGCAGATAATCTGCGAAACGATCTCTCATTGGATCGGATTTAAAATCTCTTTAAAAAAAAAAAAGTTTTATAGCTCAAATTTTAATTTAGGTAACATTTTCAAATTCTTTGATGCATGTAGATACTTGTCACCGCTATAAGGCGATACCTCCTCGCCTCTTCATATTCTTTAAGTTAGACCGTATGCTAAATAGCCGCTTACGGTATGTGATCGTTTAGAATTGAGTATAATGTGGTGGAGGTAACACTAGATATAATAAGTATATGAATATCGGCTCCATTTTAGATGTTCTCATTGAGAAAACAACTTACATCGAACAAAATCGTAATGATCTACTATTACCCTGACAGATCTAATGGAAACACCCATAGAGATGTCAGCTATCTGGGTATGCAAAAACGGCAGCTGCCCGTTAAGCACTTAAATCCTTACCAACCTAATAATAGGATTGTTTATCTATAATCCGTACCTAGTTTAGCCTTGTTGAGTCAGAAAATTAAATGTGGTTGGTAACAGTGAGTCTGCCTGATATATCACAATATTGTCAAGAGCAGTCTTAATACTAGACTGTCAAAACAATATTAATACAACACAACTTCTTAATTAGGAGATAGTTCTTCTGCTGTGATAGTTTTCAGCTCCACTAATTCTCCGAAGTAAATGAGGTTTGCTATGATTTTGAGCAGGGTTTCACAAGTTGAAGAGGTGCTGTGTTGAGTTGGGGTTTAACGACACATCATCACGATTACGACTATATTGTGTCAAACACGGTGAGATACGTTTACACAACACGAAGAAGAGAGGAAAGAAAGCAGGACAGAAGACATGGGGAAAGAAAGTTGAAGTTAATTACAAATAATCTATAGGGAGCATAAAACTTATAGCTGGAAACTTAGGTAAAATTGTATGGCTATTCATGTCAAGTTAGTAGTATCAAGTTTGGTTCATCCTTGGCTTGGAAAGATCAGAACAGAGAAGATGTCACACTAAACACAAGCAGTGCAACATTGAGCCATATTTACGAGGCGAATTGTCTGAGCATGACGTAGAACGTATGGAAACTGTGCAGGCCTACCTCCAAAGTGTTTAAACATTCATGAACGACTTTGTTATGGTTAACACGTCTGACTTCAGACAACTGACTTTGCATGCAGAGAAGTGGGGCGGGTCAATGCAGGAAACGTGCATTACGAATTACCAATTCAGATACCATTCTTCTGTTTTTCTGGTCCCTGTTCAATGGAAAATTCAGCTGTCTTGTTGATGAGTTAAAAAGAAAAGAAAAGAAAGAACCAACGACGCTTAACTCTTTTGCCTCCAATTGTTTTGTTTGAATGTAAGATTTTTTTTTTAAAATTTTGTTATGTTTTTGTTTTTTGTTTTTTTGTTTGTTTGTTTTTTTTTTTTTTTTGGTTTTTGTTTGTTTGTTTGCTTGTTTGTTTTTTGCTATTTGTTGCTGCTGTGGCTTTGTTTTCACAATTATCGCAGTTGTTCTCTACGCTAAATATCTGTTCAACAGGCACAGGTGGTATTGTTTTATGTTTTTATGTGACACATATTTTATTCTTTGTTTTGTACTTTTTTGTATATTTTGTGCATAAACTGAGAGTGATAAATCTAATTTCTAATTTTTAGCTTTTATGTTTGAGCATTCGGTTCATTATCACAAAACTTGAGAGAGAGATAGAGAGAGAGAGAGCGAGAGCCTAGAGAGAGAGAGAGTTAAAATATGAACTATACAACTTCCACTATGATCTGCAATATGTAAAGTACCCAAGAGCTTGACAGCAAGGTTGTAGTCATCGCTTAGTTGCCTTTTTTCCCTTGACTCCAAAACCTAGCACCAGTCAGAGGTATGGCTGAAGTCACTTGTGACACTGAGTGATTCCACAAATCTGTCGATAATCTGTAATCCAGTTACACGCACTAAGCAAATCTTCCTTTTTCACTTTGTCTCCACATGTTGTTGATATTTCAAAAGCAAAGACAAAAGAGATTAAATCCATGAGGACTACAAGACTTGAACTATTCCAGAAAAAAAAAAATTAGGTAACTGGCGAGCGAACGAACTTTGAGGACACTGAAAATATAACCAAAAAAATATATTAATATGCTTTGCAGAAATTGTATAAGAAAAACAGACTCTCAAATTTCTATGAATTCACTTCCAAAAACAAAAACAAAAAAGCCGTTCAATATTTTCAACTAAAAACTATCTGTATTTAAGAAAGACAATGATTAACAACTAAACAATTTAGCCTTCAACTGGTTTTTATTTTTAATGACGGTTCTCAAAATAATTTATGGTATCAATTTTTTTTTCAAAACATTTCGGTAAAGAGATTTCAAAGATCCAAGGCAGTTTTCCAAGAATATTGACAGTACGATTATAACTCTAAAACCGTAAAATAGCAACAACGTTGCATGGATATTATTAAATCGACTGAATATTGGTCATAAGTAAACTTCAATACTCACTAGTCATTTCTGTAGGTAAATCACTCTAATATTTCTGTTAACATTTAGGCCTATTTGAGGGGATATATATAATTGTAAGACTGGGCTGTACGTAGAAGATAATATGAAAACGTGTGAAACCACGGCGGAATTTGCAGAAACATGGAAAAACTACAATGAATCTAACAGTATTACCGTTTGCTGGCACTGATGAAAATTCTCACATTAGTGAACAAAAATATTTAGTGGAGTTTTTCTACAATGTAATCTTTATTTATTTATTTATTTATTTTTCCCCTCATCTTCTTTTTCTTCCTTGGTATGTGATTTGGTGACCGGGTTGGAGGGGAGAGAACGGGGAGGGAGGGAGCGATTAGGGGGGGGGGGGGGGGAGGAGGGTAACCACAACTATAAAGGAATTTGCTCTGTTTGAGGCATTCACCTTTCTCAACGTTGTTCGCTCGTCAACGTAGGATTAACACTTTTGATAGGTCGATTCTTTGAAAACTTAGCATCTCTGGACCTAACTTTAGTCACGAGAAATCTTTGTCAAGCTGTGATTAGTTCTTCAAACATAATAAAAACATAATGAGAGGGTTTCCAAAAGGTGGAATTAATTTCCAATAACGATACAGAAAAAAAAAATAAGGATGAAAAAAGTATCAGGGTTTTGAAATATTACTGAATAATAAAAGCAAAACAAGGTAGTTGAATAGACTGGATTTCAGATTTTTTGTTTTTTTCTTTTGCTATATCACCGTTTTCGAAAATCACTGAACATAATGCAAGCAAAGTGGATCGAATTCATCATCTCTGGGTTTTTTTGTTTGTTTGTTTGTTTTTTCAACTTTTTTAGGCAAATACGTGAATTGAACTCCGTTGCAGATTTTTTTTTTTTTACCGGTATAAAAGTTGTGTAAAATCAAAATGTAGTGTTGATTGAAGTGTTAAGAGGATACTGCTGATTGTTAACTGACAATAATTTTTAACTGTTAGCTGTTTCCGATGACAGTTCTAGTAACTGTTGCCGGTAACTTGTATTATCCTGGAAGTCAAATTTCTTAACACCTTTCCATCCTCGTCCCCCATCGTGTGAATGTGTCTGGTATGAACATTTGATGATTTCCTTGTTTCAGATTCAACAAGAGAGGTTCCAACACAGAGATCGGCACCAGCAGAGAACTCACTGCTCGGCCTCCGTGCAACACCACCACCACACCTCCAACACCATCAACAACAGGTGAGCCACTCTCCACGTTGTTGTTCCTGGCTGTAGGTGTTGTTGTCAGTGATCTCCCTCCTGTTGTTGTTCTCATTGAGATGCCGTGGAAGACCCTAACGACTTCTTTTCTCTCTTTTTCTCTGTCGTCCATTCTCTTCCCCCATCTTTTCTCTTTCTCTCTCTCTCTATCTCTCTCTCTCTCTTTCTCTCATTTCATTACTTCTCATATCCTTTCTTACTCTCAACTTTGTTTTATTCTTTTTCTTTCCCCTTCTTTCTTTCTTTTCATCTCTCTGTCTCTCTCCCTCTTCTCTCCCTCCCTCCCGCCCAACCCTCTCATTCTATCTCTCTATCTGTCCCACCTCCATATCCTCCCTCTTTCTCTTTTTTTCTCTCTCCCCCTCTTTATTTTTTACCTACCAGACTGTGTGCTTTGATCAGCAGATCAAAATTTTGTATAAACGTTCTTGAAACCGAAACTGCTGTATATTAGATAGAGACCGAGACATGCATTGAGCCTGTTGTTTGATTTCTTGGAGACTTTTATTTCTTTTTAAAAATATATTTTCCCTTTCATTCCCCATCTCTCTCTCTCTCTCTCTCTTTCTCTGTTTCTGCCTCTCTGTCTCTCTCTCTCTCTGTCTGTCTTTCTGTCTGTCTCTTTCTCTCTCTCTTTCTCTCTCTCTCTCTCTTTCTCTCTCTCTATCTCTCTCTCAGATTTGTTCCTTGATACATAAAAAAATTAATTCCTGCGGTAAAATTTACATAGAACATAAACTAAAATTATCAAAAACATTAAATTACAGTATAACAATGAAAACCGTAACGACTAACAACTACACACTAGATTTGTTTCGACCATGCAAAAGCCAGGAAATGCCTATCTATTTTTAGTACGGGGGTACAAACACTTCAAACTATTCACTACCATTGGCATAGAAAAGCCTAAAACATAAAAAATACATAGGACGGATGGCAAGCGTTCTGGGATCTGATGGTCGAGCGGTAACAAAAGTCCGCGAGTGTTCTATTTTTAGCAGGGAGGTCCAAACACTCTGTCGGGGATTTCCAGGTTTCTGCTTCGTAAAATATGAACTATTCATGTCGGCTTTGTTTTGCTTCCATCAGAGACGATAAATGTTATGCTTCAAGTACGTTTTGGCATATTCTCTTTGCATTGTGAAGTAGTAATGCTCCCTATTCAAGTGTCCACATTGCTGAGGTATTGTCAAACTTGCTCCGTGAAATATGAGATTGTGCCATCAATATTAATTAATTAATCATTGCAGCCCTTTGAGACACTGAGAATTCCATCAAAAACTC
>JBCAUA010082560.1:0-24488 GCA_038406235.1 Peronia verruculata | reverse complement strand
GTATGTATTTATGTAGTTGGAATGGTGAATACCAGTTAACTTGCATAATATGCAGCTATATGGTAATATGCATATACATACATCTCTATCTTATAGATCTATATGTGGGTAGCAACCAGAGAGATATACAGAGAAATAGATGGAAGAATAGATGGACGGATGGGTGGATGACTGGATTTGGGTGAGATGCATGGAAGGGTGGGTGCATGGATTGATGGATGAATGAATGGATGGATGGATGAATGGATGGATGGATGGATGGATGGGTGGATGGATGAATGGATGGGTGGATGGATGGATGGATGAATGAATGAATGAATGAATGAATGGACGGATGGATGGATGGATGGTTGGATGAATGGATGTTGATGTTTGTATGTGCACGTGTTCGCGAGCGTGCTAACGTGAGCTGCAACAGCTAAGTACGGATATTATTTGAAATTGTACGTGTAATGGACACTGTAAAAATATAAAACAGACAAAAGAAAGACAAGAAAAAACGAACAAAGAAGAAGACTGACAAATAGAGAGAAAGGGACAGATATAAATAAAACAGTAAAAAAAAAAAAACAAGACAGAAAGCATACATACAGTTTAGACCTGAAGGAATAAAGACATATAGAGAGAAGAGATTTGAAGAACAACACAGGAAGACAAGGTGAAACAAATCAGAAATCGATCAATGCAATTAGATGCGAAAAGATGGCATGTGTTATGACTTCATCGAGCTATTTCGCTAGAAAAAAAAAAGGGGGGGGGGATATGGAAAGAAACCTAATAAAGTGTTTGAAACCGAACTGTCATATCTGAAAATAAATAAATAAATAAATAAATAAAAAAAAAATTAAATGATGCACATTACATGTATTGGGTTGTTCGTACACTCCCATGCTTTCATTGACGCTTTTCCGGCGTTTTAGTTTTGTCACCAGCTCCTACAGGATATCAGGAGACCGCGACGACACTTTCTCCAACGTCATAATCACATATCCTTAATTTGACAGCTCTTTTCAAACTTTCAAAAGCGTCTACCTGCACTTTTGAAAGATGTGACAATCTGGACCCATAGCCTTATAATCTAGTGATAGATCAAATCAAGGAACTTGGGGCAGAATGTGGATCTAGTCACTGATGTAGGAATGCCAACTGACAGTTTCATCTGCTTAATTAGTTAATTATTATTTTCATTCATTTAAATTGCCTTGAGATTTAGAGGTTCTGTCTCCTCAAAAACGCATTGAGAAATCGACTTAATTATATATGAGACAAAGACGTCTTCACACCCGCCCCCACCCCCCGGGGCGTATACAAGTAGGTTTGCTCCCACCTGTAGGCGGTGAAAGCCCGCCATCGGTGAAATGTCTCCCATGGAATGCCATTCTCAACGTTCCAGAGGTGACATCTCTTCCCTCTTCTTGATCCTGTTTCCCGCTCTCTATCTTCTCTTTTTCTTGACTTGTAAACGTAATTTACCATGTTTAGTTTGGCACAATATAGCCGTGATCTGCCGGTGAGCGTTAGACCCCAACACAAACTTGTGGTTTGAGAGACAAGACAGATGTCACGATCTCTACGGTATGAACACACACACACTATGTGACGTAAGACAAAAGAGTATGATATATGATCTGAAACAGGTGACACATGGTGACATACATGAGACAAAACTAGGCGATGCAAAAAAAAATGATAAGACAATGGATATAAATATGGGATAACATAATTATGTAACATGAGGTTTGGCAAGACACGAGACATGTGTTCCGAGACACATTACTATGACATACACAGAATACAAGATATGGGGCATGTGACACATGACATGAATTTGACATACAAGACATGTGATATGTGACACAAGACATGAATTCTGAGACACAATTCAACATACACAGAATACAAGACATGGACACAAACATGACATACAACATCAGAGAGAACACAAGACATGAACACAAACGTGACATACAACATCAGACATCTAACATGGACACAAGATACATGTATAAGACACTATAGATCTGGTGCAAGAGCATCAAGCACAAGACATAAGACACGGGACACAAAACATGTCACACAACAACATGAGACATGTCATTCAAGTCAGAAAACACAAAACATAAGACAATGGTCACCAGATGTGAGACATAAGCCATGTGACACTGAACACAAAGCACGGAACTCAAACCACAAAAAGTAAGACTTAAGAGGTATCACCAGGAACACAAGAGACAACACTGGCCATTGATTCATTGATGGTACAAGAAGAAAGTAACACAACCATAGAGTTTATGAGCTATCTCTGTATTGTCTGTATCATAAAGTCAGTTGAAAAGTCATGTCAACATAAATCATAGTAATACCAATGCCAGTACAAACAACACAACCAACAATATTAGCAATAACATAACATGTATCCATATTCACAAAATGTCACTCTTATCATTGTCAAAAAACTTGCAAATAAACCATGATGATATGAACACACAGAAAATACTCGCATTATTAAATAATAAACATTCACTATTTTCTGTCATAATGCATTCCTTCTTATAACTTTTCTGTCTCTCTCTCTTTCTCTCTGTCATGATTCTTCCTTATTTATAAGCTTTCTATTTCTCTCTGTCTCTCAAAGTCCTTAGAATTCATTCCTCTATCCCAGTCTCTCTTTACTTCAGTCACGCAACACACTCCTGTATATATGTCTTTGGTGTAAAATCAGATGTACCATAGCAGGGATACACTCAAAAAGTCAATGCAGTTTACCATACCATAGCCTACAGCTCTATTTGAATCCATGAATCATTCAGACCAGAGGTAACAGTTCTGAAGAAAAACAGTATCTTTCAGTTTCTGGCTGTATTTCTCACTCACAGACAAATTACAGATACATGTACTGTACATGTATCAGTAATGATAACAGAAAATTGTCAAAAAAGAGGAAATTCTTTTGTCAACTAAAAACATGTAAGAAAACAGCCCTTACCCCTCTCCAACCCATATGCAAGCCTATCAGATAAAAAAGAAAATTTTATGCTGATATCAAACTATTTAAAAGAAGTTTCATTTTACCTTTGAACAAGCGCTGGTGGGGGGGGGGGGGGGCATACTAGAAGGGGGGCCACGGTGGGTAAGCTGATTTAAAGCTTCATACTGTTATTGAGGAGAAAAAGAGGAAACTAACTGGCTGAAGGAACAAAAGAGGATTTCCGCCAACTGGCAGAAAATTATCATCACTGATTGTATACATTGTATACATCTCTCAACAAAGCTCAGCCATACCACTGTGGGGTTACACTGACAAAATCAGTGAGGTCTACCCTGCCCTAACCAGCATATTTGAACCTTGACCTATATCATTCAACGAAGTAGACATATAGGACTGGAGGGTCAATGCATCACTGGGGGTGTTTGCATCACCGATGTATGTAAAAGGGATGTCAATCTGTCTACATGAAAAAGTAGGAAAAGTTCCTGATACATTCTTTAGCAACATGTAAACCTGAAGTATAGTAAATAATACCGGATTTGGGGCCAACAGAGAACTTACTTGACAGACAAAAAGTAGGAAATCCTACTAAAGTAGGAAGTTTGACATCCCTGATGTATCATGTAGGATGTACCAATCTGCACCAAAATTGGCTTATTTCTTCCAACCATAATCTACTGAAATGTGCCAATTCTGGTTCAAATTCGTACAGTCTGACATGATACTGACATAGGTGACACCAACACCTGCCGTGACACACTGGCTCTCAAGTCCTATATAACGTTACCAGTTATGAGGAAAGACATTTGTCTCCCAGTTTCTGGCTGTGTTTTTCACTCACTAATAAATGACATATCTGTACATCTCTCAGCTAAAATCAGACATACAACTCAGTACACTGACGAAATCCGTGAAGCCTCCCAAACCATAGCCAACAGCTCTGTATGTGAACCTTTTGCCTATATCAATCAACATACTAATCATTACACTTATGAGGAGACAATGTCTCTAAGTATCTTTCTGTATTACTTCCTCTCAAACTACATGCATCTTTCAATTAAAGTAGGCAGTACAGACACACTGACAAAATTAAAGTCATCTGCCTCACCACAGCTGACAGCTCTATACTTGAACCATTCCCCTCAACAAACTAGGCATAAGAGTTGTAATATAAGGAAAGACATCGTCTCTAAGATTCTTCTCGCATTTCTCACTTTTAGACAAACTACACTATACATCTCTCAACAAAAATCAGTCATCCATAGCAAAATATACACTGGCAAAATGAGTGTAATCTACAACACCAAAGCCCTATATCTGAACATTTACCCATATCATTCAACATATCAGGCATAATGGATATAAGGAAAGACACTGTCTCTTAGTTTTTTTTTTTTTTTTTTGAGTTTCTCAGTTCAGACAACCTACATATACATATATACATCTCTCAACCAAAATCAGGTAATCCACAGTAATAATGATAATCATAATAATAAAAACAACAATAATCATATGGATGAGGAAACTACTATCAGGTGGTCAAAATAATTCCAGCAGTCCATTGCTACTAGATGGTCAAAATATTATAACTAAATGTTCTAGGATACTTCGAAAGCTAACTTTCATAACCCTCCTAAAGCCTGGTGTTAAAACTTCCACCTTCTGGAATTTAGAAAATCCTTAAGTCTAATCAATGTCCCGAATCAAACCACACAATGCACTCTGATTGGTTGAAATGGAAAACCTAGTCGAGTCACAAATGGACCACTGAGTCTATTCTGACCAGCTAGTGCCGAGTCTATCCTGACCAGCTAGTACCGAGTCTATTCTGACCAGCTAGTGCTATCCTCACCAGCTAGTGCCGAGTCTATTCTGACCAGCTAGTGCCAAGTCTATTCTCACCAGATAGTGCCGAGTCTATTCTCACCAGCTAGTGCAGAGTCTATTCTCACCAGCTAGTATCGAGTTTATTCTGACCAGCTAGTGCCGAGTCTATTCTCACCAGCTAGTGGCAATTGTCAATTACAAAAATAATCATAGTATTGGTGTCCTAATATAAAGACAGATGAGCAGTAAATTTACTCATCTATTCTGAACAAGCTGACAAAAAAAAAAAAAAAACGGAACAGGGTAGGTTAATTCCAGTCTATCAGTAAAGTTCATCTCATCACTGATTTACTCATCACTAACTCATCTCATTCCTCACAACTTAAGCTGTTTCTTCCCCAGGTTCTTACAGGTACTGAAAATGACTTATGCAATTATTGTAGCGTGCAGTGATGCCAGTGTGTAGTATGACAGTGAACATTTTTTATTTAAGATTCTATCAACTTACCAATATGAAAATCACAAGGAAAACACATCATTGGAGTATTTCCAATACTAGAAGGATAAAAAAATTCAGTTTGCCTCACAGTAATATTCTATAAGCAGGAGACGTCAAACCCTGAGAATATATAGTCTTGTACTACACATACTGGTATGTAGAATTTGAGGGATACTTTTCAAGCAAAGATTCGTAAAACAAATTTGGCTACAGGGAAAAACATTTATTTTTCAAAAGATGGAGTTAACCCTTTGGCTGCCAAAATTATTTGAGCAGTCATTTTGCTGTCCCTCTCGTATCAAAATTGTTGACCATGTTAAGGTTTGAAAGGACTACATTTTAGAACTACCACATTCATCATGCCAAAGTCAAGTCACTGTCTTTGGAAATTTGAAATGATTGTCCCTGGCAGTCAAAGAATTAAATACTTTTTGTGTGACCCGGATGTTCTTTTTTATTCTACATTATGACGAAATGAATTCTTTGTCCTATAATACAATCTATTGTAAAACAAATAAGAGTGAGATCTAATTAAAACAACAAGCACCAGTAGCTGAAGGCTTGATTAGAAATGCATGTAACTGTTTGAAAATAGGGAAGGCTTTAGATAGGCAAACTGCCACTTGCAATCTGAACACAGTGTTATGGGTAGTTTGGTTCAATCTTTAAGCCCTGTATGCACACACAGGTCCCACTGACAGTTCAGCCAATAGAAACGAAGCCAATGGTAACTGACAATGTGTGGAAAGAATGCCCTGCCTCAATTACCATACCGACCACCAATGTCCAAATCAAGCTCGGTCTGACTTCAAATCAAGCTCAGTCTGATTTTGGCCAGTTCGACAGCTTTGGCCCCAGAGCTCCAGTCCACCATACACATTCAATTCACAGATCCCAATTTGGTGGATGATAAAAAAAAGAAAAAAAAAACACAAAAAAAAACCCACAAACATTTGTAGAGAGAATCTCTGGTCTAAATTACTCCCTGACAGCTGATTTCGAAATCAAGCTGAGTCTGTTTTGGCCAGTTCAGCAATCGGCCTGGGGAATCACGTTAAAAAATGACGGGAGAGAGGCCGAATACAGTTGAGTCTGGTTCAAGTCAACCCTTTGGGATCCAAAAATATTGTTGGCTTTAAAACAACACAGACATGAACCACTACAAAGATAAAGGGGAAAAAAAAAATGCCATGAGAGGTCGACTTCGAAAGAGAATTTACTTTCAGGGAGTTCACTGCAGTACTGTAAGTATGGTTGTATAGTGAATTGTACATATACATGTACATGTATTTCACAAATCTAAAACTATGAAACCACAGGGCATCAAATTCTAATGCAGTCTGATATCAAATACTACCTTATACGTCTCATCAATTAAAAGCACAATTTCAATAAAAGAAATTGACAATCACTGCACAGACAGCTTGGAAACCACCAGCTACTCAGTGACAAACTTTTTGATTTCAACAACGTATCTGTGGTAGGTGTGGAAAAAAAGAATACACAAAACAATACATTTATGGTCTTGGAGTGAATTTGCCACTATCCGCTGTACTGTCAGTGCAGCCTGGAGGACGTACTGGGCTTTACATGTGAAAGGCTTTATGGAGACCACTGGCTGGTGACATCCCTTATCCTTACATTACCAAACTACTGGAAGCTTGCTCATCCCATCTATTTGTGGTTTAAAGTTGCTCATGATATATTTCACATATTGGTCACATGCAAACCACCATAAACATACAGTCATGTTGCATGAGAGCAGATATACACTGTGCACAAAAAAAAAACAAAAAAATTGAAAAAAAAAAAACAAAACAAAACAAAAAACAACAAACAAGAAAGAGTTGAACATATTCGATACATGTCTATCACCCAACATCCAACAATGATGCATGAAAAGAGATAGAAGTGGCACATCCATGTCAACATATTATAACAAGATCAGGTATCTGAATGTATCGCCTTTGTATTCTTTTGGAAAAGTCAAGATCCATCCATTCTCTATTTATCTCACTTTATCCCATTGTATTCCTTAGGGGAAAGCAAGCAGGTGTTGCAGAACGATCAAAAGGGAAGATTTAACAGAGGCCCGAGTTGTTGTGTAAATGTGAGATATTACAGTTTGCAGGCAAAAACTAGGATGGCACACAAGCTTTCGGTTGCTACGATCTTTCATAGGTAAAAAAAAAAAAACAACTCCAAAACAAATGTAATATTACTTATGCATACATGCTGCATAAGTCTCGTTGGTGGGTGGGAAGGGGCTCATTTGTTCACTAGCCTCTCTTAGTCTCAGTAAAGGGCTTCTGTCAAGTACCCCATCACATCTTTCTAATGTCAGACTCACATTTTTTTTTTTTTTAGAGCCGAGGGTCCACATTCCCTACTCTGCAAGTGCATAAATACAAGCGAGTTTCGCCATTTGGAGGAGGAGTAGGTGAATTTTTTATTTCCAAATACCATATGAAATCTTCTTCCGCAGAAACAGATTTCTAATGCGGGGCACAGATGTTTTTTTGTATGTGATGGCAAAGCAATACATTGCCACATCTGTACTACGGTGGCTGAATGTACAAAAAAAAATTGAAACATTTTTACCATAAAGGACAAACAAACTGGTGGCCAGTTGAGAAACTGATGACAGTTAAAAATTCTATTTTCCTATTACAGCGGGAAATTTGGGATCCCTGCTATGGAAATATTTAAATGTATTTTCAAAAAAAAAAAAAAAAGAGAAATTTTGATGATGGCTATCATGGCATGCATGTACATGAAGAATATCCAAACACCTCACAGGAAGTCTCATCTCATGATAGATGGTACCATACATTTGACAATCAAACTAAAACTCATGAATATGTTAATAATAACATAATATTGACCACTCCAATAAGGCACAAAAAAAAAACAACAAAACCAAAAACAACTCCAGTTACACTGTCTGTTATTTTGTGACCAAACTCATGTATATAATGTGTGTCACAGTGGGTGAAATCAGTCAAAGGTCAAATATTTCATTGCACAGAATTACTGATGTCAAAAGAAAGAGAGAATAATAGGCCTATACTTTACTTTGGTTTTAAACCTGAAACAAAGATGTTTTAATGGGGGGAAAAAAAAAAGTTCAGAGCTACGACCCTTCTGTGTAAAGATAGCAACATTCAAATGTTAACCTCTTTGACACCATGATCGTAAAATCCAAATTTTTTTTACTGAAAATCATTTGATATCCCAGATCATTTGTCTTGTGCCCAGGGGAAATGAATCAGAAATTTTTCTGGGACATCGCGAGTTACGGCTGTTTTTAACTATTTTCCAACCTAGATACCAAATTTTTTTTTTTCAAATATTAGAAAATACTGAATTTTTGTTTCATGGAAAACAAATAAAAAATGTTGATATCTACATCGAAAAATAGTTAAAAACGGCGTTACTCGAAAACTCCCATTGTGATTTTCGACTCATTTGCCCTGGACACAAGACATTTCATCTCACAGCATACCATATATGCCAGGCATGTTCCAAGTCTGGCCTGGGGGCAGTTGTGACGAGTACTGACATTTCCACCAGCCTGCAGACTCTGTGATGTTCTATGTAAACTGTTCTTCCCAAAAGTTTTCCAGTCAGACTTTTTTTTTTATCATTTTATGCAGTCTTCAAATATGAAGAGCAGAATGATTTGGGTAAAAACTTGTTAAGATTTATTTGTGGTCTCCGTGAAGAAATTAAAAGTATGCCATTTGCAATAAGAATTCCATTAAATCGATCATTTTACATTGAATATTAATGATTCAACGAATGTCAGGCTGAATGATAGGTGTCCTAATATTTTTACCTCACCAAATCTAGCCCTTGTTGCATAAAGTTTGAATACCCCTGACATATGTCCTTTCCAACATCCCATCTAGTTGTGTTGGTCCTA
This sequence comes from Peronia verruculata, assembly GCA_038406235.1. Taxonomy (NCBI): domain Eukaryota; kingdom Metazoa; phylum Mollusca; class Gastropoda; order Systellommatophora; family Onchidiidae; genus Peronia; species Peronia verruculata. Next base: position 15,248 of record JBCAUA010082560.1, on the reverse strand, counting down.
GTTGTGTGATCTACCTACATTTAGCAGAGTTTTATTCCAGTCCAGATCATATAATCTAAAGAACATAGTGGCGCATGGATCTGTTGACCAAAATAAACACACAGATACAGGTAGTACAAATTTATGTGACAAAGATCCATGTTCATACCTTACTTCCTACTAAAAATACATTGCACGTATACATTCTTTTACATACATCCATACATATCTTAAACAGTAACAGATGAGTACAGATGTACTGAGATATATCAAGGCCTATTTGGGGGAAAAAATCACACTACACAAGAAAAAAAAAGAAAAAAAAAAAACAATAAAAATAAAACAAAAGGTGATTTTTACTTTACCAACACCATGCATCAGATAATGTATCAGATAAGCCCTGCTTGTTCTTGATATACATGGAAAATGGGCACATTCATGAAAAGAAAAAAAAAAAAGTTTCAGAAATTGCGTAACAGTTGCTCAAAATGAGTATATATGATACATGTTAAATCTCAGGCCAAACCAACATATAAAAATGACCTCATGGAGCTTAAACATCAACACAGAATCAGAGAAAAGCTTTATTCATTTATGTTTCACCCAATTAGGTATTTTAATCAAAATCACATGACCTAGTGAGCATCGCTCACATGTGGCTTTGTTTACTTGCTCTGCTCATGGCAGACAAATCTGGACGAATGAGAAGCTCTCAGACCTGTCACATCACATAAACAACGGCACATGTGAGCGATGTTTCCTAGGTCATGTGATTTTGCTGAAAATACCTAATTTTTCCATGCCGTTACCTGTACTATCCTTTAAAATTGGTTTAAAAAGCTCAAACGTGGTGTGTTGGCAAATCTGTGAGTATGAAAACCCTGCTTTCTACATTGAAAACAATGTATTCTTTTCTCAGCCTAGACAAAGCTCAAGAACACAAATATTCTGATATCACAACAGGTCAGATTTCAGTGAGTCAAGCATGATGATGATGTCCCTTCCCCCCCCTCCCATTTTTTTTCCTCACAATGCAACAAAACTAATAACTGCATGAATTTAAATTACCCTTCATAACAGATTTCCTATGACAAAGGATAACACGTCGCCTTTTTTAATAGCATGACTGCACCCACGTGTTAAATCCCAGTGGCTATACCATAGGTATGAAAACGGGATCTGTTGTTTTATCAACCTCTGGTACACCGAGTCCATGTGTCTTACCTTTCCTGTGTCTTGATAGCTAATTCCTGCTGACAAGCTGCCCCGAAGAGCACATGGATCCACAGAGTGCAACCTCTAGACACTGGGTCAAGACCAAACCAATATAATCATGGCCCTCTAAAAAAAAAAAAAAAACAGCCTGTGCAGTTCTGGTCATTTCACTCTGTTAACCTTTCATCATGAAAATGGGACAATTCCGGCACCTGTACTGTTATTTTTTTATTTTTTTTAAAAGCCAGCAAATAACCTATTTTTTCAGTCGTCCATAGAAAAAAGCATTGTGGAGTAAATCCGGTGTCTTGCCATCTTCAAACTGAAGGACAAGATGCAATCAGGTGGGTGTTTATACATTATAATAATACTATTCTATATAGATCTATGATAGCCAAGTTACTTACCCTGTCAAAATAGTACTAATAAGAATTGTTATTTTTTTAAAAAATAAGACACTGAAATGGAACATAAACATGTTAACTTTGCTAATTTTCATAGGTTTGTTTGAAAAATGTATCCATAATTTTTAAAATTTCACCACTACATAAAATGTTCAAAATGTAACTGTTTCCTCATAATTCAATAAATTTCAAATCGAGCATCACCATGCGTCAGTGACGTCTTCTGATTGCCAACTTGCATCCTTCATCAATCAAAAATGTGACTAGTTCCATTTCAGAACATGTCTCTCTGAACAGTCTCATAAACTATGACTGCTTCCTCCTTCAGGTCTTTGTTTTTCATATATTTTGACACTTTTTTAGAGTGCTTTACTTCAATCCTTCAATGTGATAGACTTACTACTTCTTAGTCTAAAAGCAGAAAAAAAAAAAAAAAATCAGTTTGGCTCACTTCGTATGACCCATGCTCAAGGAGAAATTCTGAAAAAGTCCCTATATGATGAAAAGGCTTTGTTTCATATTTTTTTTTTTTTTTCATGCTTAAGTTTTTAGACAATTTTGTTTTTCTTTGTTGGACATGATTCAAATTAAGTGCACACAAGCTTTTCTTGTTTGTTTGTTTGTTTTCTGCACAGTGCTTGTTTCATATCTCATGGGCCATAGGAAAATAATTTGATTTACTGAACAACAAAAAACAAAAACAAAAACAAAAAAACTAACAGGCTCATTCTAATCATTCATTCTTCCAGCCTTTCCCTATCAAAATGAAAACAAACTGAACTTAGTCATTGCTTTTTTCATGAACGAAAAAAAAGTAATTTAGCTTCTCATAATGACATCACACAGGGAAAAATACAACAGGCAAGCAAATTCTGGTTACATGTCAACAGCATGATTGCTCTTGCTGTTGATTCTTGTTTGTAAGTGCATGAAGTACCATGTAATAGTGAGTGTCAACATAAGTTACTATAATAAAGAATATAAACAGCACACGTTGAGACTGGAATATCACTGGTTGCTGGAAGATAGGTGAGTGTAGCATCGCAGTGGAAGATAGGTATGTGTTACATATATACTTTTCAGTGAAAGATAGGTATACACAAAGTCCCACTGGAGGATAGGTATATCAAAACATAATTCTCTTGACAGACAGTTCAAAATGTCTCAGTCAAAGAAAGGTCCATGTAATATCTCATATGTAGATAGATCCCTATACACAGACTGTCTCAAGGTATTGATTGGACCAGTGACAGATAGGTACAAACAATGTCTCATTAGAGAATAGGTATACCAATATCTATTGTTTCATTGACAGACAGTTCAAACTGACTCAGTCAAAGAAAATTCTCTCATAATGGATGAGTACTTTTCTTTCTAGAGTTTTCAATCCATTCTCTTAAATTTATAAGGTTGTAAAGCCAACTTCTAGGCTCAAAGCAGACTAACACTATGCAATTCCTGCACAAGCCTCCTCCATGGTGAATCAAAAGTACCAAACTAATCAAAAAGGCAATTTCTAAATATTGATAAACAAAATCCTATCTCCATGACAACAGGATCAAAATGAATAGGAATTGTGAGTAATAACATCCACTTCATTTGTTGAATTGTCTCACTGCATCAAAAACTGCTTAGTTATGCCAGATCCATTCACTGCATTACTTAAATTTCAGTGTAAAATGGGAGATGGCTCAGTTTCTCAAGTTGAGGATTGTTTTTGACCAGTCCTCATACTTCCCTTTGTCAAACACAAACTGTTGTTGATTAAGCAGAATAAGGAAGGGGAAAAAAAAAAATCACTTCTGTGTTCTTTGCTTAAAATATACTCCATGGAAAACTGATGTGAAAAAAACAAAAAGAAAAAAAACCCAACTTTCTTCTCATCACAATAAGTTTATCAATCTTCATGAATGACAAGGAAAAAAGACGGATATTTTTTCTCTCTTTATACTGCTTGTTCAACACCCCTTGAGTCTGGCAAAGGGAACAAATAGGGCTGGTAAAAAAAAAAAAAAAATGCCCCAAAACTGTAAAATTACACAACTATCTTATGTCTGAAAGTACCAAGTTCATCAGCAAATATCTCTTCTTTGGAGTGCTAATTGAATCTCTTTTGCCAAACATATGGAAGCTGAGAAGAAAAAAAAAACAACAACAAAAAAAAAAAAAAACTGGCAGGCTGCTTTGACATACATGCTTTCTCTGATCCTCAATTTACAAAGAATGTCAAGGCATAGACAAAATTCAATATGTGCTCACAAAGAGAAGGCTTGCCATGGGGAGAAAAAAAAAGAAACAGAAAAAAAGAAAAAGGTAGGACATTCGACTTCTATATATGGAAGTCATACTTGCGATCTAAGTATTGTCTGGTAAACATAACAATAACCAAACACTCTAGTCGGATTAAAAAAAATAAAAATTCCATGCCTAACTTGACCCAAGCCCAAATTCCCAACAGGTCAAAAGATTTTTACATATCAAAGATGCCTCAGTATCTTGCCCTTCCAGATACAAACAAAACTTCATGCATAATGATCGCATGAACATTTCTGTGACTTTACACAAATTATCACAAAAAATTTAGCTTTACTCTTTGTTCGACATATTTCCATACTTGCAGTGGAAGCAATAACCTCTGCTTTTGTGCCTTTGATTTTTCTAGCCCGATAGCATGTTCCATAAATGTCAGTGTGTACTGTACAAGGCGATCAATTGTACTCATGAGAAAATTCCTCTGATTTTGTTCTTTTGATAATTTGGAATATATGTTTTGTGTCCAGAGCAAATGAGTCGGAAATCACTCTGGGCAATTGCAAGTTCTGGCCATTTTTAACTACTTTCCGACTAGGGTACCAAAGTTTTCTTTTCAGGTTAGAAAAGGTTGAATTTTCGTTTTGTGGAAAACAAATACAAAAATTTTGGAATCTTAGCCAGAAAATTGTTAAAAATGGCCATAACTTGAAGTCTCCCAGATCAACTTCTGACTCACTTGCCCTGGGCGTGAGACATATATGATCTTTTGAACATGGCACAAGATAGGCAACATACCATATAAATGTTATCAATCCAATCAGGCTTGGACAAATCAAGGCTAAAACTCATCAATAATTTTGTCTGACTTCCGTTCTTTACTGTTCGTTGTGTCCATCTGCTGTGAAGGTGGTGATGATGATAATGATGATGATGACGGTGATGGCTCTATATTTTGCCTAGCTATAGATTCCTCTGCTTTATGTTTGAAATCTTTCTCTAAACTCTCTTCAAAATCTTCCCGAACTTTCTGCCTGGGAGACGGCTCTACATTGTGAGCATTTTCCTGAGGGCTGGAAGACGAGGCGTCAAAGGACATTGTTGCCTCTGGGACATTCTGGGATATATCACTGGAAGACGACAAAGACTCTGGAATGTTGTGAAATTCTGCGGGATGTGAGGGATGCAACTGTTGTGACGTTTGTTTCAGTTGGCTCCCCTCAGCTCCTCCCCCGGAAGAAGTCTGGCTGGATGATTGGTCTTGCTCGTTGTCAGAGTCTGAGACATATTTCGATGACAATCCATCATTTGATACCTTAAAACTGTGCACAGTGACCTCTGGCTGTGGTGTCTCAACCTCGGGATTCTTCTCTACGTGTTTGCTCTTGCCCACAAAGACTGACTCCCCAGAGGGATATGTGTGCCGCAGTTGTATTCTCTGGGTGAAGTCCTGCATCAGCTCCAGCGCCACTCTGTCGATGCGATCAATGGAGAAAAATGCTGATTCCATAAATCTGGCTATTGCTCGCATATAGTTCGTAGACTGTTCCAATGTGTCAAAGTTGGTGTTGTGTTGCAAGGAGTGAATTACATCCAGGTACAATTCATTCAGATTGGGTTTGTCATCACGCACGATATAGTGTCTTATATAAAAAGTAAACATTTTCGACCCGTCTGGTAAAGGTTCATACTTCATTTTCCGACAGTCTTCATCTGTATCCCCTTCTTCTCGGGGCGAGACTTCGATATTCAGATGAAAGAACTTTGTGCCAGCTTGGAGGAAATATTGCTTGGTAGAAATGTCGAAGAACTCATGGTGGTAGAAGGCATGCTCAGTTTTTGAGTAACTTGGCAGCTTCTCTCGTTCTGCCTGTGAGTGAGTATTTGATGACGCTGGGGGTGGAACTGCCGCGGAAGGTGAGGTAGGAGATGAACTACTGCGACTGGCAGAGTCGTCCATCATGCTACCATCCTCTGTGACGATGGAGCCAATTTCTGGTGATGAGGAGGAGGGGGGTGATGATGATGATGATGATGAACTGCCCTGAGGTCCTGAAGCTGCTGAAGGTGTTGGCACATGTGAGCCTATCTTGTCTGGAACTGCAACAGGAGGAGAGAAATAAAGTGGTTAGCTCTTTCACGTGTGATACAACTTTCAGTATCTTCTCTGTCTCTCTTGTGGCCAAACCACCAAGAAACATTGATCTACAATTTCTGTACAGAGATACTTGCTGCCAACAACATCCGTTTTACATGACAAATACTGCAAACCTAAGCTTGCCAACTTAAAACAAGACATTTGCCACTGACAAATACTAGCTCACTAGTGTATGTTAACATAATACAGGAAATATACATGAAAGAATGCTTTCAAATTGTACATAATGAAGAAATTATGATTCCAGCACAGATGCTAGTTACTCCTCTGTCTTGTCACCTTGTGTATCTGTCACTGCATATAGCGACACAAACTGAGCAAGTGCATTACAGTGCTAGACTCAATGTGTGGCTTGGTCAGAAACTGACTGACAAATCCACAGGTTCCCATTTACCGTGACCATTCATTTGAGTTATATTTATCAGATGTATTCTAAAAATAAAGTACATGCTCATACACACAGACACATAGGCCTCCATAGAGGCTTGCTACCCAGACTACAGCTCATGATTTAAAGAATATCAGCATCCCTGCAGTCAGCTGCAAACCCATAAATATTGAACTAGTAAGTGAGAATCAAATTAACCTTATTAATTTGACCCTTTGCTGCACTACCTAGAAATGTCATCTGATTTTGATCAATTTCTCTTTCCAATGCCACTAGTAATACAGTAGAAGCATTTGTGTGACATGTTTTAAGATTAATGCACAAAGACAGTAATCTGACTATGATTATGAGCATATCCACAACAATAGGCTCTGGAGGATCAGGAACTGTGTCAATGTCATCATGCAGTGCCCAGGGCACTTATTTCATTAACCACTTTCTAGCTTCAATCTTAGGATTATCACCATCATCGTGCAAACATGTCTGTTACATCAAATACTAAGACTGAAAAATAGCATGCAATTTACCCATAGAATGTAGAACAGACTGACAACAAATATGCTCAAACACATTCACAAATATTTTCGGCGTGCTCGATCATCAGATTATCATCATTCATTACTTGTTCCAATATAGTGCTATTACTCAACAATAAACTATTTTCAGGATATTTGAGACATTGACAAGAAACTGTATAAAGCACAAGTCAATTGATGAGTTATGCTATTTACTACTATAATTCTGTTGAATCAATACTTGACTACATTGTCACATTTTCATTTTTCATGACATCATCTCATGGCTTTCTTGCTCAACAATACCATGAGGTATGAGTAGAATAATGATATTGGCACATGTCTGATTAGGCCGTTTTCACAAAGCAGAGACAATAAAAGCTGTGGACTTTCACTGAACTCAAAACAATTTAATCATTTTATTACATAAGTATCTGTCCCTCTTCACATCATTCTTGGAGCATTTCCTCTATGAGATCTGAGGCCTGCATTCTTCAGCTGACCTATCAAAAATAACATGAATTCTGTGTGATATAACTGCAATGTGATCCTCCTAAGCCACGGCTAACTGAGCTTTTCTCAAGATCTGAACTCAAACAGCTTGCCCCATTTCTCATTTTTGGATGTGTTGAGTCAAAAAATAACAATTCAAGCCTGGCTCAAGAATTTCAACAATCTTGCAAAAAGTGTTCTTACAGGATGAATAAATGAACTTACTCTCTTTGGAGGTGAGCTCCACAAGGACGTCTGGATAGCGATCCAATGTGTCAAACAGATCCTGACCCTGCTTCCAAAATAAAAAGACCATGGGGATGGTGACGTCGTTGGTACCATCGCCTGACATGGCAAACAGACTCAGAACTTCGCTGGACGAGCCCTGTGCCTGATCAATGACGATGCCGCCAATCGCACCCATTTGCTGCAGGTTACGGGCTTTGTCCACAAACATGCAGTCACCCCTCTCGATGATGGCAATCTTGCCCCGAATCTCCGCCTCATTCTCCACCTCTGTACAAGCTCTGAATGGCTTTGTCATGGCCAATGTTCCACGAATAGGAGGATATTTACTGAGATCATATCCAAATTGTGCGGGTCCAGCCCGATACACAATTTCTCCCTGAAATGGCTCGGATAATAGACGGATATACATAGGTTCATGCTGGCTATCCTGTTGCTGTTGCTTGCTTAGTTCTATCATTTCCTGCATGAACTCCAACCCAGCTTCAGCATAAGCTTGAGACAGAGCTTCCGATGATGTATGCAGCAGCTGGATGCGCCCATCTGTCATGGTTGCAATACGAATTCCCATATGCCGGAGTATTTCCAGGTGCTCTTTGTTCCCTGCGACAAAATCTGCAGCCTTGAGTCGAGGTCGGTCGGTCTTGAGCTGTGGGTGGGCCCTGTCCACCAAGTCTCTCAGCTGATGTCTCAACCGATGAGGATAGCCTGGACCCTCGGTAAGAGTCACATGATAGTTTCGACAGACTCCCCTCTCTTCATCATATTCTTCCTCGTCCTCTTTCTCAAAGTCGGCCTCACGATCTGCCACCTCCGCCATTTCTGCCACAGACATCATGTCAAACTTGTAGATGTCTGGCCGACTCTTTGGTGAAGTCTTCCAGGAATAGTTGCCTATGGACAGAGTCAGAGGCAAGAGATGGGCCTCTGTGGTAAAGATGAAATCATCGATGTCTAATACAATATCTTCCTTCTCGGAAAACAGGAGGTAGAGGTATTTGAATGTCTCTGCCAGGACAAATGAATCCATTCTGGGGAACAAGCAAGACATCACTTAATAACCCTTGACAATCCAATGTTGCAAATATAATACAGCCCAATAAGACAGAAGGTAAATGAAAGTTTGAATGGTTTATAAGAAATGGCTAAAAAAAAATAGAGAATTCACAGATCATCCGTATTTAGCTGATAGAACAGTCTTGAGGCGGGATTGCTGATATTTACCATTGCCTTGATGTGATACTATCACATTCTCTTAGCAGCTGGGCTGGGCTTTAAAAGGTTTACATAAACTATAGAAATACAGGGATTATGGCAGGAGAAAACAAGAAATAAAATAACTTAGCACAAAACCATCCTCATCTTAACATGTTCAATTATAGAAACAAAATTGGCATGTGAAGAGAAACAACTCCTCTGACAAAACTAAAAATAACAAGCAAAACTGCTAAGCGCCAGGCTATTTTCACACCAACATTTTCAACTAGTTTGATTCACCATTCGTTATTTTCATCTGTTCTTTCCCCCCTTCATCCCTTTCTCTCTTCCCACCTGTCTTTAGAATTGTCAACCACAGATTGATGCAGAATCTCAATGTGTCCAGAGGTTTGGTCATGAGGTCACTAAAAATGTATTCTGACTAGGGCACTAAAAACAAAAGTGTCTTTCAAATAAGACGCAGCAACAGTTTATTTATCTTCTTGCCCTGTTTGACACACTGCTGGCACACTCATAAACTGTGTAACAATTTATAGGAATTGTTTGCAAAACACTCTGTTCCCCTACAGAACAAAGGAGCAGGTTGCCTCTACCATAGGACAACTTAAAATGTTAAGCAAACAAACACTGGCGATCACCATGTGTATCAGAAACAGTTTCCAAATGAGTCCATTCCTTATCTCACCTCTCTATTTATCAGAGATGAGTCTGGTTAACAGTGCTGGACAAAATATTATCATTTCACCCTCTCCAAACTTACTGATCCTCGTGGGCTCCAGTCTTGATGTCTTTAATGGCCGCATAACCACAAGTGACCCGAGCATGTTGCTCCAGATTATCCAGCACTTTCTTGCCCACCTCCAGATAGTATGGATCTCTGGTGGCCTGTTAAACAGATACAATTACATCAAAAAACATGCAAACACTACATGACAGGGATAAGAACAAATAAAACAAAAAAATGAAACTCTAGTGGTATGTCAACAGACATAATTATGTCCAAAAACACATGAAAGTACAAGAAATTGACTGAATTTAAAAAAAAAAAAAATTTAAACTGGCATTATGAATGAACCAATTTTTTTTCATCATGTCTGAAATTGTTTTACTGCAACCAGACCTAAAGACTTGAGTTGCTCTGTCTGCATATTACAAGGGCCACGATAACAAACTCCCTCACCTTGTATAAGAAATAAGTGGACTCTAGAAACTCTGGTCTCAGTGGGTGCTGTCCCCAGTGCACTCGGAAATCTGTAGTAAATGCCTGCAAGGATAAACGTGTGAAAAAAAAAATCATGCTGGAGAATATCTCAAGACATATACAAGTAGATATTACACTTTATTAACAAACAACTAAAAGTAAAATAAAACCAGTAATTGCAAAAACAGTTATAGTACTAATAATGGTAATCATGATGATTGTCATACAGAATTCCATATAAACAGCACAAGAGAGCACTGTACTTTGGGTTGCTCATAGACTGGGACCATGGAAACAATGGGTAAGATTTGACACAGCAAACAGCAGATACCTCTGGCAAAAAGTTGTGTCTCTGTATCACTTGATATAGCATCTCATGTGTTTCGACTGCGGGTCCAATGTCTCCTACCAGCACCTTTGGACAGAGAGATGGAAAATTGTTATGGTGCCCATGTGTGGGAATGGATTGGTTCATTCACTTCCATCTGCCTGCCACCTTCAGCTCATAAGCCATGAGAAAATTCAAATCAGACAAATTCCTGTAAAAGATCAGTTTCCAAGATGAACAATGAACTGTATATAAAAGATTTTATTAAAATGGTTAGACAGATAAATATAAAGACCATCAGACAAAGAGGTAGACAAACACTGAGACATACAGATAGATTCAGAAGCAAACTGACAGAAAGGCAGACAGATAACTGTTTTTTTTTCTCTCCTAGCTTTTGAAGAGAAAAAAGAAAAAATTCACTACTTTCACAGAAAATTTCAAAATTCAATCATTCTCTGAGGCAATATGTAATTTTGTGACTATGAGAAAATACCAAATTCCGCATAATTATGTCAGGCGACCATGTGAAATACCCAAATTTCAAGTTTTTCTGTGCAAAGAGTTGGTGGCATCAGAGACAAGTATTCTGTATCTGGGTGAAAGAATTATTTAGCTACAGTTCTGACGCACACAGATTTTTGGAGTCACAATGACTTTTTTTTTCCCACTGAAAATTAACTTGCATGATCCAATGGTCAATAATATCCCATTTTCTCAAACAACAAACAGAAACAAAATGCTTATCACATCCGACTCAGTTCATCCAATCTTGACATGTAGTTCATCAAAGCTAGTTTTCCTTCTTAAAGTCAAGTTACTCACCTGTAATCCTGGCCAGAAGGCCAGGAGAGCATCCATAAAGTTCTTGGCAGCACTGGTTGGTTTGTGCATGTGGACATCCACTAACAGTGGCCCCTGGCTGATATAGCGCATCACAGCATCATAGTGCTTGGGGAGGGAAGAGTAGAAATGTTATTTAAATTATATGACTATTTTTTTCACAATATACCTTTGCATTAAGATGTGGAAAGCACAATATTTCAATTAAAAAAAAAAAAAGGGAGCCGATGGATTGACCGTGTGGATAGACTATAATGTTTCTCCTTAAACCTTGCCCTCCTATGGATCCAGAATTATGTTTAAACCTTCTAAACTCAGTATATAATAGATGTAGAGGAGAAGGCAAAGAATCAAACCATATGTTTATGTATATGCCTTTTTTATGCTTTTCTTTTATTATATTTGATCTTCAAATTTACATACTCATTTGTACACACACTTTATACGCAAATGATATATTTTTTTAAATTGTAAATGTTTTCAATTGTGAGAGATGCAATATAGTTGTAATTTTTGCTGATGTACTTTAAATTCCAACACAAACCAAAATCAAACCACACCAAATATTCTACACTGTAAATGTAGAACCTAGAGGAACAAAAACTGTGACCAGGAAAAGAACTGATTACAGCCAAAAAGTTTTTTTTCTTACTACAGTAGGGTGTCTGACATTGCTGGAATGTGCAAACACAAAATAAGAATGAGTGATCGCCTCAGTCTCCGTACTGAAGTTAGCATTTTCTTGTAATGCTATTTCCCTATTGCGTTTTTGGAAACCAAACAAAATTTCTTCTCTGAATTCTGTTTCAAGGAATCATTGTTTTAAAAAATAAATACGGCACACCCGTACCCTTCCTGAGGTCAATTAAAGTTAATCTAATCATTTTCAGTGAAAAAAGATGATTTAATTGGATGAACCACAGAGGCCAAGAAAATTCCTTCCCAGACAGTGCTTAGAGTAAAAGTAACCAATCCAAGGGCCTTTCTTGTCGAAACGGGTCTTTATGGTAGCAAATGAAAAAAGAAAATTCACTGACATAGTTTACTAAATGGTCTGATCATTTTTCCTCAAGTTGGATTCAGCTATTTCTGAGAACCACTGAGAGATAAGGACCTGATAAATTAGATTCTATGCATGAAGGTAATATAGGTACTATGTCCTACCTTGTTGAATCTGGCAAGATATGTAGAATCACCCAGCAACACATAGGCCTTCAAGACATACTCATAGTATGAATCAATTCCAGCGCCCACACCACTCTCTGCAAAGTAAAAAAATACATGGTCACATCTACACAGCTCATGATCGACATGTTCATCAGTACAGAAAAACTGGGGAGAAAGAATGTCTCCTGAAAATACAAATTTTATCGAGATAACCTCCATCAGGTTGAACGACGTATATAGAATGTAACATAACAAATTTTATCTATAAATGTGGAAACAGTAATGCTGAATTATCAGTAAGGTCATAGGAGAATTGTAAAGAAAAATAAGGAGAAAGATGTCAACTCACCCCGACGAACCCAATCCCCATTGTGAATGTTGATGACCATCCCCATCAAGTTGTTGCTGCGATGTCGCTGTGCCCACAGGTAGTCCATGGCTCGCCTGCTCTTCTCCTGTACACAAGCAACAATAACAATTCCACACAGTCAAACTACTAATATGGCTCTTTATGGCCTACAAACACCTGAAACCACAATACCTGTATTGTGCAACGGTGCCCTAGTGGCAATTACTTAGACTGGCTGTCCTCTCCTGCTCCTGCGATGTCTTTCAAGACTGAAATCACCACTATCATTGTCTTCTTTACACATTGGTAGCACTCAGCTCTTTGTCAAATTTAGACATATCAGTAAAGACAGGGCAGTGCCAAGCACACAAATCTCTTACTACTCTAGCTAATCTTCCATGCTTTCAAAGAAGAGACTGTTTGATGTTGTGAGCTTTGTAGTTCAAGAACTAAGGTGCTCTATCTCTCACTGACTCAGCATCTCATATAAGGCTACATCCAAGAGAGCATGTTGGTGCATTGTTCATTCATTTATAAAATAAATTTAAAAAAAAAAAAAAAAAATTTTTTTTTTTTTTGGGGTTGTTTTTTTGCTTAGTAAAAAGCAGAATTTTACCCTGGGTCGTAGACTTGAAGCAAATGGAAGTCTAACATTGGTAAGAGATATTATGGTATTTACCCCCCAGATAAGTATGTGCAGCCTGACGTACTTGGCATGCAGCAGCAAAATGTTAAAAACCTGCCATTTTATTTATACAGACTGTACATAAAAATATTACACTTAGCGATGACCAATACAAATAACAGGGAAAAGTAAATCAATGTGTAGCTTACCAACTGAAATAAAAATTCATACCATGAAGCATCATACTTCTCATGCACTTTTGCTCATCACATATCTTTCCAAAGTTCTAACAACTAGTAAACCAAACGGCTGGTCAGTTGAGGGAGCACTGCTAATTCAAATAAAAAATGGCAACTTCACGACTGAAGCACTCAAAATTTTTGCAGCTCTCCTGGGGAGTATTTACCTCACAGATATAAGTCCCAAATGTACCTACCTCGTAAACTGCAATGCCAGTCAGTCGAGAAAGAGCAGCAAATTCCAGGATCATGGTGCCAGCACAGGAAGTGCAAGTGTCCCGATGTGAACTTGCAATCTTGGGGGTGATGCCATGCTTCAGGTTTATCTGTGAGCACAAATGTACCTCATACATAAATACGTAATGGCCAATAAGACAAACATTTCAGACAATACTTTACAGAATTTTACGCCTAGCTGACGAGGCCCGAGATAGGAAGGAGTGTGTCATTATGTTGCTGAAAACTTGAATTACATCCCAATGATCTCCGTCATAGCAGTGAAATGAATAACCAAACAGTCAGTTACTCTTAACGGGTCATGCGCTGAGTTGTACAAGCTGTTAAGGTCATATGCTGCGATGTATAAGGAATATAAATGTATATTTTAATTTTACATTAATATTCAGAGAAAAAAATTAACTTCCGACAACTTCATGACGACATACAGAGGCACAACAATCTGGCAATACTAATTAGGTTTTGAGTGGTAGAGGCGGATGGTAGGAGGGGCACTGACAAATACAGTTTGTGATTTTATAAATTTCCTTTTTTTTTTTAAATGTCACTCTGAAGATTCTTTACATTAAAAAAAAACTGCTATGCTCTGATGAAAAAAAATCTTATGATCAAGCACACTAAGGATATATATACTATACAAAAACAGCTGTGATAAGTGGCTTCATATATTGTTGGGCTCAAGTCAAATGAATGATGATAAGCCACATTTCATGTCCAAAGACCAACTGATGTAGTAATTTAGCTGTCAGGAAACTTGTACCTACCCTAGGATAAGGAATTCCTGTGGTGGTGTTGAAGGCAGGTAGGAGTCGATCTCCCACCTCTTTGGCCATGGTTAGCAGCTCATCCTGATACCACAGCATGGCCACTTTTTTTCTTTTGAAGTAACTAGCAGCTACATGACCTCCTAACAAACCCCTGCAGGAAAAAAACCCAAAACAAATACACACCAGTAGTTTGTCTTCAGAGATACTTAACATTCTTAACTCTTTAGTCGGGTGACAAAAATTTCAATATAAAATTTTAAAATCTTTCAAGTAACAAATTACAAAGAAAACGAATACAAAATTTTAAAGACAACATTTCAAAAAAAAATTAAATACCAAATTCTGGAACAATTAAATATTTTTTTGTAAATAAAAAATCATAAAAATAGGTCAATACAAATTGATAAAATTAATACATAATATTTTCTACTTCTTTAAAAAAAAAAAACAAAAAGCAGGTATACATCTGGCTATGAAAAGGCAGGTATTTTCAGGTAGTACTCACAAAAATGCACAAAATTATACATCCTTTTTGCACTTTAACTCAACAAAATAACGTGGTAAAATGTCTCGAAAATCGACCTGGAAAATCCAGGATGTGTTAGGCGAATCTAGATGGATTTTATT
>JBCAUA010082549.1:0-10721 GCA_038406235.1 Peronia verruculata | reverse complement strand
GCTTTTCAACCTCCTATAGTGGTGGTTATCTCAGCTGTCCACAACCGTGGTCAAAAAATAACATAACACTATTGTGTAATGTGTTTCAATACATAAAAACCATTGTATTTATGTATGTATTGTTTATCTATTTATTGTTTGCTTGTTTTTTTTTTTTTCTTTGTTTGTTTGTTTTTATTCAATTGTTTTATTGTCATTGTATTACTATTATTTTTGTTTCTCCGAAATCATGTGGATAGTTTGGATGGATTTTTTTTTTTTTTTTTTAATGATTTCTCACAACCACTTAGTCTAAATATGATTTAACTATTGATGCTATGATCAGGACGACAATATGTCTTTGTTTTTCTCTTGCTTTCTATCTCGCCTCCCCTCCACCTCCTTTTTTTCTCTCTCTCTTTCTCTCTCTCTCTCTCTTTCTCTCTCTCTCTCTTTTTCTATCTCTCTCTCTCTCTCGTCTTTCTTATCTCTTATTCCGAACGAGAAACCCCAAACGTCCATCTAAAAAAACTGACCTGGGTTATGATGCTTTTGACACTGTTTTTTTCTATTCCTTTCCTCTTCCCTCCATCCTCATCTGTCCTGCCCTCACTTGCATCCACAGCATAAGTTAAAAACAAAACAAACAAAAAAAGTTTTTCTTACTTTTGTTTCCACTCAGAAAAGAGAGTGATTTTAGAATGATGTGATGTCTTTTTTTTTTTTTTTTTCCTGCCGCCTTCTTTTTTAATTCTTCTCTTTCCCCTTCCTCCCCCGCCCCCTCCCCCCCCCCGGCCCCCTCCTTCCCATTTCATATTCTCTCCTTCCATTAAAAATAAAGACCAAAAAGCTGTTATTCCGTCATCCCACATCTAGTTTTAAGTTGGATTTAGAAACAAAACCATTTGCTTTAAAAATTCCCTCTCTTTTACAGAAAGTTTTTAATTCATTATTTTTGAAAAATTCGCTCACCTTTCTCCTTTTCCTAAATTTCCCCTATTTTCTCCTTTTCCTAAATTTCCTAAATTTATCACTTACAGCAATTACAAAAAAAAAAAAAAAACTCTTTCTCTTTCAGGAACGTGTTCCATTAGCCCCAAGAAACAAGGCTTTGTCAAGTGACATTAAGTTACATCATTTTTGTTACTGGAACTCTCTCAGTTTCTTTTCTCTCCTTCTTCTTTCTTTCCACATCTTTTATCTTGGATAGGCAATCATCTCTTCTTCGTCTGTTCCGTCTTCCATTTTTACTCGACTCCCCCCCCCCCCCTCCCATCCTCTCGGGAACTCTCCCATCAAAGATATGTTATGTCCACCTTTAGTACTTTAGTACTCAGTTTTCTTTTCTGTTAATCGTAAGACTTTCTGAGATGATATTATGTAACAGTTTACTTTCTCCAAATTATTTATGTGCTGTATCCCTCTAGCCGATCATTTTCTCACTTCTCTCATCCATCTCCAGTCTTTTGTCCCTCACTTCATTACCCCTCCTCTCTTCTCCCTCTCTATTTATTTTTTTTTTTTTCTCATTTCCTCATACCACCCATCCATCTCTTTAACACACACAACAAGAATATTCGCCATTGAAAAAAACTCTGTTCCCCTCCTCTCAGAAACGGTGTCTTCTGCCCAACATTACAATGGAATGCATTTTTCTCCCTCCCCCCTCTCTCTCTCTTTCTCTCTCTCTCTCTCTCTCTCTCTCTCTCTCTCTCTCTCTCTTTCCATACCCTCATTCCTCAAAGAAGCTATTTCCTTGCATAATAACTCATTTTCTTTCCACCGAGAAAGAGTGTATTTCTAAATGAGGCAATTTTTAAACCACCATTCTCCCCCCCCCTCCCCTCTCTCTCTCCCTTTCTCTCACTCTTATACACAGGCACAGACACACATACTCTTTAACTCTCCTATCCTTCCTTTTCTCCACAGACCATCACAATAATCTCTTCTTCTCTTCCCTTCAAAAATATTGATGTAGTTGAACTAAGACTATAGGAGTGATTTTTTTTACTCGTTCCTCTTCTTCCTCGCTAGCTCTTTCCCACTCTTTCCCCAGAAACTATTGTTTATCCAGGCCATAGCCAGTGGGTCTAATCCACTAAAAAATAAGTATATCTTAACTGAAACTTTCTCCTTCTGTCTCCATCTCCATTTTTTTTCGCCCCCCCCCCCCCTCGAACATTTGTGGCCAGTCCCTAACCCCGTTCTCCAGCCAAACGGAACAAGCTGGTGCTATCTCTGAGTGGGCATAAGCGGAAGTAATTCGGGAAAATTGAATTATTGGACACTTCATCATCCGGGGATGTTTGGCTGACATTTTGCCACAGATTCAGAAGCGGTAACATAAGAAAGGGGAGCAAAGAATATTGAAGCAAATGTCTTACGACATCCATAGATAAAGAATATTAAAGTAAATTTAATGTCCTAAGATGTCCATAGAAAACACTATATCAGTCAACGACTGGTAAGAGTTTATGATTCACAAGAAATTCAACGTATTTAATGAAATATGTCCCACAAATTGTCAAACATAAAAAAAAAAATTTAAAAGAAAAAAAAAAAGGAATTGAAACCAGAGAGAGAGAGATGGAGTGGAGGTGGATGGCCATAGAAAAAAAAAAGAGAGACAGAAAAAGAGTGAGGAAGAGAGAGAAGACAGAAAGAGACAAGATGAACATAGATATATCTTAGATGCTTACAGAAATTGCAAATACATGTAGCTTTCATATTTGAGAGTTGGAGTTCGCTGAGTGCCATCAATCTGTATCATTTCTCGGAACTCTGTTCAGCGCAAATATTCACTGAATTAGCCTCATATTGCATAAACCATTCTTGCTGGGCAAGCACTTTTTCTCAAATGAACAAAAGACAAGAAAATGCTAAATAACAAATCAAATTTATGAACCAGTATATTTTTTTAAAAATATAGCAAAAACAGATACATGAAAATTTCCTATTTTGTTTGTTTTTGTTTTTGTTTTTTTTTTGTTTTTTGTTTTTTTTTTTCATGCTGCGAAAGAATTATCACAACTGCATGGATTCTGTGCTGGATAAAACTGTGTAATGCAACGGATCAAATTAAACTCTTCTATTTTGGAAGTTGTAACAAAGTGCAGTATTTCATAACAGCCATCTTCTATAATGCATATAAGGCATCACTTCTCGTAAACTAAATTTTAATCATCATGTATCCCTCGAATTCAGTTTTATGACTAAATCTGCAACAAGAGGCTCTGTTTTATTTTTATCATTATCATCTTCTTTTTTATCTCTTGCCTTGGCTTGGGTCGTCGATTATGATGTTTCTGTGGTTCACAGTCTAACGGTACCAAGTTGTCAAAAACTGTCAGTTCTGAACCAGTCACAAACCCATGTGGAAACAAACGAAATTTGTGTTTTGATATAATAAAAACTGTGGAACGTCATGAAAGATGAACGTCTGACCCGTAATCTTTTCTGCAACATGGGCTCATTACTGCAAACTGTGTAATCTCTAGGCCTTAAAGTGATGTCTGCCTAGGATCGTCTCTTTTTCCTGTTCCCGTCTCCAACTATTTCACATCACTTCACTTTTCCACACCATGTTTGTTCATCTTTCAATCTATCGCGCTATAATCTACGTTCACCATTTCCTCTCTCTATCTCCTTCTTATTCGTCCTCCTGCCTAATGTCTCACTAGCCCTCCTCTTCCTCTATGTCCTTTCACATGACCCTCTTTTTTTCCCCTTCTCTTCCTATCTCACCAAGACATACACTCATGGACACAGACATATACTCACAGTTCACATACAGATACACAAACGCACACACAGGCATACGCACGGACACACACACGAACATCACAGACCCTCAACTGATGTTGCCCAACTTAAGAAAACGCCATCCGGCCAGTTATCTCTAGCACAAGAAGGGTCTGATCTATTACTCTGTCGACAGCTCTGGGTAAATTTATTTGAAAAAGAACAGTTCCTGATCTCTAAAGTCTAGACATTATATTTCCCGAGAGCGGGGGAGGAGGGGGGGGGGGTGGAGATGGGAATGGTATAGGAGGGAGATTAGATGTATGTGTGTGTGCGCGTATTGGAAAGGGCGTGGTGTGTGTGTGGGGGGGGGGGGGACCTGTATTTGTCCCGTCCAGTTTCCCCTGGTGAATAAGTTATAGTCAACCCTTGGCCAACTTATCACGTCTTTCTCATTACTGGAACAGTCGTTGTGCACTCACATGAGCCTCTTACTTCACCAGACATGGTCCGCTCACGTAAGTCAAAGTATTAGACGCCTGGGCAATAAACTAAAATTGGGATCCATTGATCTGTCCGGAGAACCGCCGTGACGACGCGGGTGCTCAGAAATCGGCTTGAGACTGAGATAAAGAAGCTTGCTGATATTACTTGTCAAGAAAAGAGTTGGGCATGGTCTGAGGAGTCGGCGGACAAGAAAAGACGTCTCAGAGATTAAAAGTTAATACTATCCAATCTAAGAATTATGAATAGAACTAGACGGCTACTGCATGAATGGGAAATTTGGGCAACCATCAAGGATAAGTGCTGAAAACTTTAATCCTCTTCAGCAAAGATCCTCAGATACAATGGCCAGGACAAAAATCAAAAGTTAACCCTATAATTGTCAAGAGGCCGATCTAATCATGACTCGCTCCTCATGCTCTGCAATGGAAATTCCCTTCCAAACAGCTCACAGCATTATGACAGAGTAGTCACACTATGATCATCGTACCTTAAAGCGAAATGTCATTTCCTAAACATAAATACACTTGAGTAATATTGTCATGGAAATCTTAACACTGTGATAGTTTCTATTCACATCTTGAGGGTAGATACCTGTGGGGAAAAGGAACATACACGTAGTTCTACAGGAAAAAGTTGGCAGGAAAAGATGTCACTGGATAGATTGTGCCATGAGAACGTGAGATAACAGCCATCTCAGACAGGCCTTAAGATACAAGTGGTAGACTGCAGAGTTCCCGGAAGAAACATTTAGATAGTTACTCAGGCTAGAATCCCACTGAGATAGGACTGTCCCGTCCCGTCAAGATTTTGTGATATTTAAAGTGCAGACAAGAGTATCAGACCTGGCGGAAGTTGACGGGACAATCTTGCTCTGTCTCGAGGAATTGTGGGCGGCGATAAAATCACCGGGGTAAAAAGATACAAAGCGGAGGGGCAGACAAAGAGCTCGCACAAGAAATGTTTGGACAATGATGGCAGAGGCAGCTGCTCATAGAATGATGTGGTAAAATTGTATCTAGAGCGGGTTGTGTTGAGTCTTGCTCCTTGGCGTATACATTGACAAGGCAACACGCCAAAGTGGTGATATGTATGTTTGCATTCTTAAATAAATTCGACAATGTCCCCCATATAAATGTGCGTGTATGTATGTGAGAGTGAGGGTATGTGTGTGTGAGAGAGAGAGAGAGAGAAGGGGGCAGGGGCAGCCAGAGAGGGAAGAGAGAGAGAGAGAGAAATTGAAATCGTATGAACTCCCATTGGTAAGCATTATTACTTCAGGACAAACCAAAAAGGTCTGGAGGACATCCATTTTCAAACAGAGAAATCACATCTGTTATGTGAGTAATATAAAGAATTTCTCTCCTCTCAACCCCATTCAGTTATATCTATCCTTTCCCACATTGCCCACCAATATAATAATCCATCTTTCCTCTGTACCATGCCCTTCCCCACAAATGCCATCACTCAGGCTAGCTTAGACTGTAGATTGTTTACCAGTTCTCCACTGACCGATCCATCTCACAAACAAATCCGTGCTCACTGAGGCGCAGCCAGCCAAGATAAATCGGTCTGTAACCTAATCAACAGAACCTGTCTGTGTTATCCTTTGTTACCTAGTCTGACTCTATGAATGGCTTCAATGACATCTCCTGTATTTCAACAAATGGTGCATTTTTATCAAAACACACCAGCCATTAATCATTCACACTGTGTCTGAAAAAACTAGATCTAGCTCTTGGTTATAAATCTAGAGGCTATCCTCACAGTGGAGCCTGGTCAATTTATGGATGATCATCCTAATTCTACAGCTTTAGTACGACAAGACACGGAGATCCATGGGTTTCATTGAGACAAAGTGAGGTGTAAGTGGCTCCTTAGACAAAAAACATATCTATATCTATGACTTTATTTATATATTTACATTCATATCTCCATCAACATCTGGATACATATCTATATATCTATCAATGAAACACCCATGACTATAGCTGTAATTATACAGTCCACACGCTAAATTTTCTCTGGCCAGATTCTATGTGAACTTGATGATCTCTAGATTTATCAATTCGCTGGAATTGTTCAGGGTTAGAATGAGGCGAATGTTGCAGATTTATAAATACTCCAATAGATAACTTTATACGTTGGACCAGTCATATAATTTTCCATTGCGAATATCTCAGTAATAAACTTATCTTCGTTTGTGTCTATATCTTTCAAAATGAATGTCTGTGCCAGCTTAAATATTAAATTTATCTCTTTAACAGATCTCATTTTAGAACTGTATTAGGAATACTTGCTATAACATCAGAAATTTCCGCCACTTATCATTTCATTTACCCCTTTCTGTCAGCTTGTCAAATTAAATTGTTAAATCATCGTCAAAGAAATTCAGAAGTGAATTTGTTAAGCCCATGTCGAATATGATATTATGTAGAAAACTGGTCAAAACGTCTATACATCGATACAAAACGAATTCAATTCAATTTCTCAATTAATGAATTCTCTTATGACTTTCCCCGAAGTCTGACAATGAGGCTTTGAAAAGAAAAAAAAGAGAAAATTTAATTTCTTTCTTTCTTTTTTTTTTGGTGATGCCGGTTTAATATAGGATCTAAGATAATCTTAAAGGTGCCGCGCGATGTAATTTCACGTGGGTGAAATTGTCACATAGGGCGGAAGTGACCGAGCTGTAACAAAATGGAAAGATTTCCAAAGAAAGGAAGAAAAGGAAAGCTAATGTCCTGCGGGTTGGACTGAAATTGAAATGCGCTATGTTCCTCGTCACAATTTTATTCTGTGGGGGTAAGACGAATATAGCTATGAATGAGAAACGGATTGAATTTGAGCTTGAATAGTTTCTTTCATCTGATAATAATACTTCCTGTGGTGATGTATGTGCCTATCTTTGTGTTTGTGTGTGTGTATATGTGTGTGTATGTGTGTGTGTGTGCGCGCGCGTAAGCTCACGCGAGTAGGTGTAAAAGAGAGACGAAAGAGAACGAAAGAGAGGAGAGCAAAAGATAGAGAGAATGTGAAACAACAGGAAAACAACGGTTTCATAAAATCAAGTTCTGTCTGCATCTCACGAAGAGAGAGAGAAAGAGAGAGAGAGAGAGAGGAAGTAAAGATTAGGCATGGTAAGAGTGAAAACTTTACCTGTTCCATCCTTCAGTATTGTGGTCCTGTATATACACTATATATTACTACATTCCACTGGCTGTTCCTGCCAATAAATTGCTTATTTTTCGCCTTAAAATGTCATATTACTGGCCAAAAAGGCCTGCGTTAATAACGATGATGATAAATGAAATAAGATCCATTTCGTATGAAAGTACTCTATTTGTTCACCGCGCCTCCAAGAATTACCCCTTGTCTCTTTCGTAGATTACAATAATTCTTTCATGTTTAGCGATATTGCAGGTGTTATCTGTCTTCACGATATTAGTTGGGTATTCACAGTTTGGCAGTCTTGATCTAAACTGTCAGGAAAACATGTAGGATGGCGATGATAATGCTGAAGATGATACTGGAAAGCAGAAATATCGGGCTGAAGCCAAGTTTCATTGTCTTTCATTGCAGTCTTTATTTCTTATTGTTTCCCTTTAGCCAGTAGCCTGTGGCACAGTCAGACTAGACACTGCACTATATTACAGACAACCATTCCAATGCTGACAGTCATAGCGATGGATGTCATTTCTGCGGTCTCTGTACTTAATTTCGTTGTCTTCCCACCGTCCGCCCCCTTATTTTCATTTATTTATTTATTTATTTTTGCCACAGCACTGATCCTTCCATCGTAACATTGCTAGAATATCAAAATACACCCAACTGGTATTTGACTACGTTTGCGCGTTTTTGTTTGTTTGTTTGTTTGTTTGTTTGTTTTTTGTTGTTGTTTGACAATAACGGACATTAAACATTATCTTAAAGTGAGGACTTCTTGAAATCATGGGGAGAGAGGAATGTTGCATTGCCTGAGAAAGAGGATTATATTTTCTATGCTTTACCTACATAATAAAAATGATAGTCAGTGAGACATTTGGGTTGGACCAATCTTTTTAATTGTCGGATTTGTAGACAATGTCCTCAGGCATAAGCGAGAAGATATTTCACTTGTTACTTCTAAAAACCGTCAGATAGATTCAGTCAAATGAGAACATCGATGTTCTGATGAAATATCTGATTCAGGATTGCCCTGTCGTCTGGGTTTTTACATGCCTCTAAGCTACATGAGTTCATCAGACATTTTTTCTGGGAGGTGGGGAGGGGACGAGGGGGCACATTTTGAGTCTTGGCCAGCCATTCTGGCAAGTGCTCAAACCAGAAAGTTCAGAAGTGCCAGATTCTTTGGCCTTTGCAAGCCAAGCAGGAAATGAAAAGCGACGCTCACGCTGAGATGAGCAAATTCGTTAATTCATGCGAGCAAATTCGGATGTCTGTGCATATAGATTTATATACATATAGATTTATAATTATTGCTCTCTTCATGCCAGAGAACTACCTCATCTAAAGAAGAAAATGAAAAAGAAATAGACAGACAGATAAATCAAATAAGATCTGACCGTTTGCATCATGCCGTTTTTTTTTTTTTTTTGTCTATGTTCAGACCTAACTGTCAGTGTGTTAGTGGTCAAGACTATATAGATTAAGTCTGTACTGAAAGTGTACATTAAGAAAGAACATAAGGTGGGACACCTTGACAGTTTTATTGTTAATTATATATACAGCAGTCCTGATCTT
Source organism: Peronia verruculata (assembly GCA_038406235.1). Lineage (NCBI taxonomy): Eukaryota > Metazoa > Mollusca > Gastropoda > Systellommatophora > Onchidiidae > Peronia > Peronia verruculata. The sequence goes on along the minus strand of JBCAUA010082549.1, from coordinate 1,754 downwards.
CTGGTAGCATAAAAAAGAGGTGGGGCGTTAAGATAATATTAATCATTGAAGTGTCATAGGGCCGATCTAAGAAAAGGCTTATCCATTTTTACTTTGTATCTGACGTGCTCTCCAAACAGATTACATATAATAATAACCTACTCATTTTCAGTCATCTTTCAGACCTGACAATTGTTGTTTCTTTACTATGAATAGATGTCATTTGAGAAACCCTGACACTTCGACAGTTTCTCTTGACATTTCTAGGGTTAAGATATACTATGATTTGGCCAAGCATAGAATGAAATGAATGTCTTCTATTGTGCACTTGTGATCTCAGCAAGAGGCCTAATCCCATACTGCACTGTAAAAAGTTTTCATGTAAAAATATAGGAAAACTTTGGCATCTAAATATGCCAAAGTTGTGTTGTAAAATTACAGCAGAAATTGTCGTAATGTAAAATGCTTGTTCACCTATGATACTAAAATTCGACAAAAATTTGGCACCCCAAAAATATCAAATGTGTGATGTAAAATTACAGAAAAAAAAACCTGCCGTAAATTATATTGTAAATTGATGGTAAGTTTCACAGCAAATGACTGTAAATTTACAGAAAGTTTTTACAGAGTGATTCATTGCTTAAGATCCCCATTGATTGCAGAGAGAGCCTTCAATAACAGTGATAATGACCATGATAATAATAATAATAATAGTGCATGTAATAATAATAGCCATAACAACAACAAAAGACAGAATGCTGAAGAACGTTTCAATGTGGGAAATGAGTTCATTTAAACTGAAAATTGTTGGCTCAAAGAAAATTTTCCATTAATATGAACTTGATTTGCAATTTACGCCTCTATTAGGTTTCCATTTCAAATAACTTTGCCAGCGCAAATTGCGTTTTGACGTCGCTTCAGAGAAGCACGTCTAAGACCTGACAGTCTCTCGCAGTTGTGTGTGGTGGAATAATAGGCCGTGTTTCGCTAGAAACTGAGCGAGTGGAAAAATAGTAGAATAGTAGAATACGTGAGTGAGTGGGGAATAGAAAGAGTCAATGTGCTTGTGTGCGTGTATGGAAGAGAGAGGGGGGGGGGGTGGGAGAGCGAGAGTGAGTGTGCCTGAGAGAAAGAGAGAGAGAGAGAGTAGGAGGAAAAAATATTCAGGCGAAAGGTGAAAGGAGGGGCGGGGGGAACGAATGGGAGAGAAAAGAACACAAAGTGGCCACAAGAGAGATGACCTTAGGTGAGAGAGAGAGAAAGAGAGAGGGGTGACCTTAAATGAGAGGATGAGAGAGAGACAGAAAGAGAATGAGAGAGAATTGATTGGAGAAATGGCCCATAAAAAGATTGAAAGAATGACCTGGAGAAAACACTGAGAATGGGATGAAAGTAATAAGAACCGGGACGACTGGAGAGAGAAAGAAAGAGATGAAGCGAGAGATAGAGAGACTGTGAAACTGTGCTTCATAAAATCAAGTGCTGCCTGCATTTCACCTAGAACAAATAACTGATAAAATAGTTGTTTTCCTCTAGTTCCTTTGCAATTCTTAAAATAACGAAACTCACTATTATGCCGTGGCTTTCGGACTAAGTGTGTTGTACTAATGATTTACTCCCTTGATCCGTGTCGTGGCCTAGCGGTTGGGCGTCCGTCTCGGGATCTGAAGTTCCGAGTTCGAATCCTGACAGGTGCCTACATTTTGTCCTTGGGAAAGGCAATTTACACACATTTCCTGACTCCACCCAGGTTTGAATGGGTACCCGACTATAGA
>JBCAUA010082538.1:0-10721 GCA_038406235.1 Peronia verruculata | reverse complement strand
ACAAATCTGGACGAATGATGAGCTCTCAAACTTGTCACATCATATAAACAAAGCCACATGTGAGCAATGTTTCCTAGATCATGTGATTTTGAAAAAAATACCTAATTACCCGACTTATTTTTCTGTCTTCATTTTTCCTTTTTTAATCTTACAATCTGTAGGAGACATTCCTTTCCTTTCTCATTTGCTCCTGTTTTCTGTCCCGCTTTCTTTCCTCTCTTGTTCTTGACTTGTAAACGTGTCTTACCTGTTTGACACAATATAGCCATAATCGTGCTGATGTGTCGTTAAACCCCAACACAACACAACACAACATAACATCATGACTTAGCTTTTATCGAAGTATATTATTGAAGATTTTCTGTGTAGCCTTTTGGAACCTCTTTACAATGTATTATGAGCCACTCCCAGTTTTTATTCACGCTTCTCCGTGGAGCATGGAACTTTCCAAAACTAAAAGTAATACTGACAGGGTAGAAGAATAGTAATGTCCTCCCTCCCCCCCCGACCCGACCTTTCATTCTGCAGCTTGAGATTTTGTGGGTATTTTATGTCTTTTAAGTGTAAGAAAACAAAATGAACATTTTTTTTTTTTTTAATGTTATAAATAGCTAGACCTCTGTATGAAAAAAAACAATTTACTTTATAAATGTGATATTTTGCTGTCGTTGGCATAACTTTTCTGTTACTATTAACTGAAATCAAATGTTACTGATGAAAGAAGTATTTGTATTTTAATTAAACATATGAGGCGTGTACCTGCATGAAATGATCAAAGAGTTCCTCAAACTTCTCCTTGTACTGCCAGATATTTTCTGGAACTTTCTTAAGCCAGCATTCAACAAAAGGTTCCAGGCCAATGTAGGTGGGTTCCAAGTAGACCATACCACAGCGACTGACAGTGGCAGGGGAGGCAACTGCCAGATCTGCGACCTCAAACATCATTGTCATAGCCTGACAATACATGAGACAATTTGAACAAGTTATTTTACATTTATCCATAATATTTTTATTTTCTTTTAATTTATCCAGGGTGCCTCTTATTTAAAATAAGACTTAAAATAAATACTGAAAAATAATTTTTTCAAGTCAGTCTAATAAGCATGAATGTCCTTCCTGACTGATTCATCTATTTAAATTCATCCAGTACCACTTACAAAAATATTTTTTTCAGTGGCAGGTTCATGTCTTTCAGCTAAAACATAACAATCATTTTAATCAAAGATTCTTTCTTTCTTAACTATTCCACCTGGTATCAACTGACCGTAGCTGTTTTAACAGTAAATAAAACTGACCTCTGCACTTTTACTTTTACTGTCTCATAGACACGGCTCTATGGAAATTTATCCTGTTAAACTGATTTTAATTCTATTTTATTTTCTAATTTTATCACAAACAATCAGACTCAAGTGTAAGAAAAGCAAGTTAGTGCAATCCATCAAAGCGCTATATTTCTATAAAAATGTTCCATATACCAACAACTGACCTCTGTGAGCTTGATAATCTCTCCACTGCTGAGACAAAGTTTCTTGTTGTCGTCCAGTACAGTGTTCATGTTCTCAATCCACACAGCATCCACAGGGCCATCAAACACAAACCAACGCTTGTCCTCATCTGTGGCGGACGCACCCACACGGATCAATGTGGACAGGATACCATCAGTCCTGTGGGACAGATTATTTTTTTAAAGTCGTGATCATAAAGTTATAACCTCATTTCAAGTATCAATTACAATAATAACTGTACTTCTAAAGAAGAAATTCCTTTCACAGTTGAGGAGACATTTATATCTAAATAGTATACACATAATATTAATTTACATCTATGCTCACAATGGTATGCACATTAAGTAGAGTAGAATTTCCTTCTAGGAACAACTAATGTTTATGTTTCCCTTACCTTACCCTATCTTACCTTACCTTACCTTACCTTACCGTACCCTACCTTACTGTACCTTATCTTATCTTACCCATCATAACTTATCTTACCTTATCTTATCTTACCTTATCTTATATTATGTTATATTACCTTACCTTATCATATCTAATCTTACCTTACCTTACTTTATCTTGCCTTATATTATCTTATCTTACATTATCATATCTCACGTCACCTTATCTTATCTTTCCTTGTCTTATCTTACCTTATCTTATCATAGCTTATCTTACATTACCTTAACCTACATTGTCTTCCCTTACCCTGCCTCATCTTTATCCTGCCTTACCTTATCTTATTTCACCTTACCTTACCTTACCATACCTTACCCTATCTTACCTTACCTTACCTCATCTTATTTTACCTTATCTTACCTTACCTTACTTTATCTCATCTTAAATTATCTCAACTCATTTTGTCTTGTCTTATCTCATCTTATCTTGCCCCGTTTTATATCTTCCTCAACTTACCATTCATGAGTGAGTAGATCAAACTCTCCGTAGAGCTGACCCATGGTGATAGACTTTGGGTTGAGCACGTATGTATGAGTGGCTTGAAAGTCGGTCATAGCCGGGGATGGCTGGCCCTTCAATGTGGTCTGAGCTTTCTGTAGCATCTCGTAACACTACATGTGTAGAATCAAACACAATTAGTTGCATGTGAATGTTTCCACAGGTTGAAACTGGTTATTTGTACTAATGCGGTTTGAAACACAGAACAAAATTTTATTCTTAGAATTGTTTGAGTTCTACAGTTTCAATGTTGCAAATTTTACAAAACTGACATTAAATGGAGGAGATAAATCATCCTCATGAGCCTGTGACCTCGAAATTAACAAGCAATGTCACAATTTGAAGCCAGTTTCACAACAACTGATATTGTTTATCTATTGTTAAATTCAAATGAATGTATTCACTGTGTGGATTTTTGACATGAAACATTTGACCATCAAATTGTTTCAATTTATTCATATGTATTTTATGAGATTCATACAACATGGTCAGACAATTCATGTCAAGCTCTTGAAGATAAGATCATCATATAAGTTAATCCATCTACTGAGATATTTTTTTCAGTATCCATTTCTGTTCAATCTGGTATCAGTTTATACCTATTGAGTTGTTGCCCCTGAACCAGGTACAAAAAAAAAGCACTGACCTTGGTCTTGCCTGAGCAGGTCGGTCCGACCAACATGAGACCGTGACGGACAACAGTGGTCTCAAACAGCTGTATGCACTTGTTGATGAAACCTGGAACAGCAAAATATAGTTAGGTAAAGACCTATTTGAACAGTGTCTCTGCTCAAATCAACATGAGCCTATAGTGAAATGAATGTATCTCCAGAGGATTTCATTGATGTCGGCAAATAATTTTCAGTAGCATACGGAGGTCAAGAAGTTTTGTAAATTTTCACATATGAAAACATGAAAAGACTGAAGCAAGGACATCAGCTTAGCACACTGTCTGTTTCTGATTTCTAACCACTCCCAAACTCTCTTTCCTCAAATTAAGAAAACCAAACTCATGTACAACATTCTTTTTTTCTTCATCTTTTTTTTTTTTTTTTACGGTTTATGAGTCTTTGTGTTTGATGCCCCTGTCAGTGCTGTCTTGATGGAAAACGTGAAGACATGATGGCAGATAAACAGGGAGGCACTGTTGAAAAAACAGGATTCTGCTGGGTTTAGTTTACTCTGAGCATGAATATCTAAGCCCAGAGCAGTCATAAGATAGGAAAGTGAACAGGAAATTTCATTCACTATTGATGATACACAGTGCATATGTAGTATACATCAACACATATGTACATGGACAAAAAATATCCTGAACAGCATCCAAACAACGCAGAACATTGCAAGTTAATAATTGATGGCAGTCCTTAATTTCTGTAATGCATACACTTAAGATGTAATACAACTGCTGTGTCACTATGGAGTGCAACAAGAACTAAACTGCTATGTGGACCACAAGCAGGAGAAAAAGATGGATGAATTATTTCTAATCAAAGTACAAATACACTCATTTCTCTTCTCACTGACACTTCCAATTTTCTATATGAACAATTTGATGTCATATTCAACTCAGCTACATATTTGAGTTCTTCAGACAAAGAAATGTATCACTTTAATGAACCACTTGACTGCTGACAATAGTATGAGGAACATTCAAAAAGTGGTTTATGATATGCAGGAAGGCATGTAGGGTATGTCTTCAGTCAGCCCACCACCAACCATCCTTCCTTCTTGGGACTTATCCTTTGATTCAGCGTTCTCACTGACCAGTGTTTCACACCTATATATAGAACCTTTTGATAGACTCAGCAAGTTGATGATTGGCAGATGACATAGTGATGAGAACTCACATCGGGCTTTATACTTTGCTTGTTCATGTAACAATTAGTAACACTGAATAACAGTGGACATCTCTGATTGTCTGTGGGAAAGTAGAGGACATATGTCAGCTGGCTCGTGCACATTAGGAGGGACTGTGTGTCGGTGAGGGTTAGCAGCGGATAGAGTGAGGGAAGACTGACTGCATAACTGAGGCTTAACACAGAACACAGGCATAGCATTGAAGCAGTTAACAATTTCAGACATTATGTCAGACGGACTCACCATCCACATCTTTCAGTCCATTCTTGACACAGTTCTTTCTGAGAGATGTCTCCAATTCTCCATAGTCAATGGCCTCCTCCCTGCAACACAGAACAAAACATATTTATCATTCCCTCAGGTTAGAACAAGTTATTAATACAGGCTCGGCAAGTGAATCTTGTGTGGTTCTACACTGCTCACATCTTTTACAAAAAAAAACTGACAACTTCACTCAAGATCCAATGCCCAGGAGAGAGAAAAATTACTTATGGCAATTATAGCCAGCTTGAGGTTCAGTACTATATTAACAATAAAGTACTGATGATTTATTGTTCAAAGAAGTTTCTTGAAATCAACCTGACAGTTCCCTGAATTCTCTGTGGTTAAACAAATGAACAAATGCAATGATTTTATTATGTATCAATAGATCTAAACTATTTCTATTTATGTCCTAAAACATGATCAATGATTTACAACAATTATTTGTTCAAAATGACTGTCTAAATTTAACCTTAGTCCAACTCAAAACAACCACTGTGTTACTTAACATTATAGTGAGATGGTCAGTTTTAAAAAATTATCATAAAATGATATGGAATTTAGAGAAAAAATCAGGTCTTACTTGATGTTGGGGAAGAGATCAGAGACAATGCCACTGAACAGTTTGAGATCATCCACCAAGAACTTGGGCACGTTGACATCTCGGATGGCCCTCAAAGCAATCAGCTCCTATATCACAAACATTTGCAAAGCACAAATTTGTTGTGAGACATTTAACCCCCAAAAACATTGTAGTGGCATCTTTTTCCTCTCTCTTTTTCTTTTGTTTTTCTTTTTCTTCCAGAACCAAGAAAACATATTCTGTTACAATACTGGAGGTAAGGTTCTGTAAAGTTAGACAGGCTATTTCATCTGATGGTAATAGAACTGTTATTTCATCTATTAATTTATAAATTTTATTTGCTTTTAATTTAAGTCTTTTTTATTTTGTAATCATAGTCATAATGATGGAAAATGTGGACGTATAGGCAGAAACCTTTTAAGCAAAATAAACACTTTCTGACATAACTTCTATACTTTCAATATGCAGATATGAACTCTTATCTGCTTAGAGCTAGACAACACAAACAGGTTACCTCCTCCATATCTGGGTACATCCTCTTCAAGTTGCCAGCGGCTGAGATGACAGATTTGACAGCTCTCATACCAAAGTCATAATGATCCTAGAGGAAATAACAACAGACCATTTACTCTTTCACTAAAAAGTTCATCTATGGATGTTAAACATCAGTGATATAATGTGACCTTTGCACAGTTCACACAAGTACGAACAACTTTTGCTATACAAATTGTCATTATCTCTATGTAAGGAAGTATCAGCTTGATGATTTGGTGCAACACTAAGACACGTACAGTATTATCGATTTTACAAGCAATATCTACAATTTTATTCTTAAAACTGCTCTGTGACTTGGATGAAAGCTATGAATAAAGGATATTGAAGATGCAATCTATGGATGATAGCTCTGAAATAATAAAGACCTTGAAAACACATTTTATGGATGAAAGTTCTGAAATGAGGACATTGTAAAAGACTCTTCATGAATGAAAGTCCTGAAAAAAATGAGCTACTGGTGGATGACAGATGTCAAACAAACTACCTACCTGAGAACTGAGCTGTTCTGAGGACAGTTTGAAAGTTGTGACAATTTTCTTGGACAGAGCTCTAGCGTTGGAGAAGCCGAAGGAGAAGAGAGAAATCTCTGCAATCAGGGCATAGTCTGGCACCATCATGGCCACAGGACGGAACAGAGCCTGGAGACGACAAATGTAACTATATATCTGCATGCTTAAAGAGGGCATATGTACATATGATAGACATATCATTGCCACCATTGGCTGTCCACATATGGAGCATGTTAGTAGTTTTCAGCTGAAGTGAACAGTTTAGAGATTTAGCTGTTGGAGTACAGTGATACAAATCATCATGTGTTCATATCTTTGTGTCATATGTAAGATGTTAGAAAGAAAACTTCAGTTCTTAAGACCAGTTCCCATTGAATTGTTCTTATGCTCACAAAACCCATTTTTGTGTTCTTTTTTGCTATCTATGCATGGCCACAGCTTCACCCATACCCATATAGCACTCTCAGCTTTTTGTTCACCATTCAAAAGCAGCCACCACTGCTCTAAAGAAAAGCACATTTCTTTTTGTTAAAATATTTTGTAATAAACAGAGGACATAGAGAAGTAAATATTTTTGCATATCCCATGACAAAATAAGTTTGCTCAAGTTTGATACATAAACAGCAAATGGTGGCAATGGTATAAACAATTTGTCATATATATGGCAGGGCTGGAAACACTTATTGACAAAATATTATGTAAGGAAGATTGGTTTTGACACATGACATTGCATTCTTGCAAGTTAACAGACAAGCAGTTACTTGAACAGACACAAAGACACACATACAAACAGATATATAGACAGACTGATTGGCATAAATATTAACAGACAGTGAGCTAGACAAATACAAATAGATGGTTCATGAACAGACCTAGCAGGGGGGCTGATGAGTTGACAGACAATGATGGAAAGACAGAGAAAAAAACTGAGAGTCAGCTGACAAACAACTACTGACAGACAGAAAATTGACAGCTGCACAGGCAGCAACTCAGCCAGACAGACTTGTAGTTGGTCTGCAGGCAGTCAGATAGAGAGATAAACAGACTGAGTCAGACAGCTAGATAGACAGGGTCAGACAGAAAAATGGACAGTTAGAGAGACAGACTGACAGAGAGACAAACAGTAAGACAGACAGATAGACAGACAGTAGGAGAAACTGACAGAGACAGACAGGTAGACAGACAGTAGAAGAGACTGACAGAGACAGACAAGTAGACAGACAGTAGGAGAGACTGACAGACAAACAGATAGATAGACAGACAATTGGAGAGACAGACAGAGATTGATGTTCACCTTGAGATTGTCAGGCAGCTCAGTCCTGCCAGCATAGCCAGGGTTCATGGTGATGAAGACAGCACAGGAAGGTTTCAGTACCAGCTCAACACCCTCAAAGATGAAACGGTCAACCTGCATGGGATGGCAACAGCACACAGACACTGAGAGTTCATGCTTTCATTTGTTTATATAATATTCCTCTAAGGTTTCACTTTTCACCTTTTCACCTAGGCGTTGCTCATCCACTGCTGGACGTAGCCCTCGGACAATGTTTTCGAACCTCTTTTGTCCCTTGCCCTCCTTGCCCATATTACACCAGCCGCTCTCTCAATGTTGTCTCTCAACCTTCCTTTTGGACGCCCTACCGATCTTTTTCCTGTTCTTGGTTGCTATTCTGTGCATTTCTTTGTCCATCTGTTGTCTTGTGTTCTCATTAGATGGCCTGCCCATTTCAATTTTGATTTGAGAGCGATTTCCACTATGTGGAAATGACTCCGGTTTTTTCTCTTATTTCTTTGTGTGGTATTCTGTCCTGTAGTTTTATTTTCACCATGTTTCTTTCCATTGCTCTCTGTGCTGTTTGAAGTTGTGTGATTATCTGTCTTGATACTGTCCAGGTTTGGCAACCATGGTTTCACTACAATACAAAAATACATGGCATTTCATTGCTCCAAGTAGGTATTGAGCAGTCACCCATTTCAGCCAGCCTGGATTTGCAAGGAGGATGTTGACAGAAAGTTAACCCTAACACTGTCAACAGAAAAGGAAAATGTGCAAGAGTTTTTGTTGTTGTTTTTCTTTGACAGTATATTTTACTGACATTTAAGAAATGATCATTCATGTCTTATGGTGATATGATATCAGTGCTATGTTACAACACTGTAGTCTGTTTGGATGAGCATGAGCAGAGAATGACAAGCAAGTCTTTAATCAGTGTGACCTCTTGACACCTACAGGGTTAACATCACAAACTCAGTTTTTCGTTGCTCTATCTCCATTTTTGGCGATTTTGAGATATATATGTCATGTGAATGAGGGATAGTAGATCTACCATATACTGAAGTCATTTCACCGATCACTTACCCAAACAGGTATATTTTGAAAATCATTTTGTCCTATCTCCTATGTACTGAAACAGTTGCCAAACATAACTCGTCAATTTTCTCAAAATGTGAAAAATGGAGATAGGTCAACAGAGAACTGAGCTCACGGCATATATCCAGGACATCACCTGCAGCTCATCCACTAGTCTAGTTATTAGAGCAAAACAGTGGAAGAGATGGCTGAATCAACATGTTTAACCATCACACCCAAAGAAGTACAACAGCAGAGATGTCTGAAACACCTACACATGCAGGTCCTTTATCTTGAGCAAAATGATCATATTCAGCCCAATAGACAATGAGTCTTTCCCCAGATTTAGAGGGATCAAACCCCAACACTATCAATACACAATGCAAAGGGAACTCACTCTGTCTCCTTGAGCTTTCTGGATGGTCGTGATCTGTTGAGCCACCACAGACAACACTTCAATGTCGATGCGGTTGAACTCATCAAAGCAGGCCCAGGCACCAGCACTGAAGGTATAAGAAAACAATACACAGGTTATACACACTGTAATTTTAACTTTGCTTATTGCTGCATTTGTGCATGCAGTGGGTATTTCATTTAAAAAAAGATTGTTTTGTGACTTTAGTTCATTGTTTTCAACACTGTCAACTTATGAGATGGGGAAGTGTTGATGTATTTATAACCCTCCTAAATATAGCAAATGTGTATGTTAAAGTTTTTAAGGATTCCTTGGTTGTCCATGTAATGTTTTTACTATGAGTTTACTTCAGCTTACATGTAAAATATATATGAATTCCAAGAAATGAACATGGATAGATCCTTCGACATTGTGAATAATATATCTAAACAAAAGAATTTCCATAAACTGCATAGCAGCATATAGTAATTACCTACAACTTTCATAATGATAAATCATAGGCAGTAGGCCTATGTGATTATTCCAAAAACACACTTTGGATACTCCAAGTCCCAAACAACAAAAATCCAAAGTGTACAAGAGTACCTGGCTAGTCCCTTGAAGAACTTGCCCATAGCCATGAAGTCAAGCTGGTCCGAACAGTTGAAGACGACACATTGGATGGCAAACGCCTTCGCAAGATCCTGTAAAAAGGATAATCAGCATTCTCAGCATTTGTCCATTCACGTTTTGTGTTTTCTTTTTTTTTTGTGTGTTTTTTGTTTTTTGCTCACAGACTGTTGAATTAACATAGCAAACCTCAAGACAGATAAATAATTAATGTTTGTTTTGTGCAAGAACTTCCACACACACTATGTCACAGATAGTTTGCTTGTGTATTTCTGGTGAAATTTGTACATACTACCTAATAGCTCCCTACTGGTGTATTTTATGGTGTGAGGTATACATCACAAGAGATGGGGATGTATGTAAGGGTTACAGTAATAAAATGTTATCATCATGGACCTAAGCTTACCAGCCATCTTCAGAATTAGAGATCTCAGTATCACATACACTGTAATAATGAAGCTGGATATTTTTTCTTGGAAGTGATGAACAGCAATACTTCAAATATGACTTTTATTTGTTGTTATTATCTTGTACTTGTAAAAATGATATATAGAGAGTAATCTGCCTTGAATACCAGACGACAAAGGTGACCAATCAAAATATCTTCCAAAGTTAGTCACTTTGTCCAGCACTGGTCATGAAGACTTCATCAGAGGTCATTTTTTAAATTAAGTTTTTGTTTTTATCATAAATCTTATGCAAGAGCACCATACTGCTAAATAATTTACAATGGTAGTCTTACAGGCATTTGATGGCGGATTAGAATCGCTGCTTTAGTCAGAATATATTGCCCAACGATTTTATAAAAAAAAGCAAAATGGTTTTAACCATCTGGAACAAGTTGATATGCAAATGGAGAGAACTGCGTGTTTTAGGTATCAGTTATCTCACCTTTGTTGTCTCTGTTTTGCCAGTTCCAGCAGGGCCAGCAGGGGCTCCACCAAACTTCAGGTGGAGGGCTCCAGTCAGTGTCAGATAACATCTGGATATTGACAGCAAGTCATAGATGTTAACATTCAAATAACAGCATTATATGTAACATAGAACACTTTTCATGAAACACAGACAAGCTTGCAAAGAGGACTGTTGCATACCTGTACCTTACTTATCACATTAGTACATGTATGGCATG
>JBCAUA010082527.1:0-10721 GCA_038406235.1 Peronia verruculata | reverse complement strand
TCTAATACTTTTATGTTTTTTTTTTTTTTTTACCACGGTTGTGGACAGCTGAGATAACCACCAGTCCAGGAGGTTGAAAAGCTTATAAAAACCATGATTTCAGTCCTTCCCATCGGTTTTGGCACCCTCAAATTAGAGCAAAACAATCGAAAAAATGATTGAAATCAGCCATGGTTGCCATAGCAACGGTCACCATCTTGGCTTCCCCTACCCTATACTTGCGTAAGTTTACTTAAAATAAGGAGCCTTCATTTTTCGAGCGATTTGCCTGACATGTTGCGTACACATTTTTCACTCCAATATCTAAGAAGCTTGGTTCACGTGACAGATGGAATCGGTATAAAATGTCCGGCCTGTAATGCATAGGCAATTGAGCAGTCACCTCATCTTTTGGATAGCCCATTCTTTGCTATAATAGAGCCGCCCAGAAACATGTTCCTTGAAAACAGATTAACGTGTTATTACCTTCTTCTAAAAAACTGTGCGGAGATCAGTGTTTTGACTGGCTTTACCAACAGGATCTCTTCTTCTGTATTTCTAACCAGAGATTACATGCACCCGTACATCAAAGCACCGACTGGGGGCACAAACAACATAAGCTGTCTCTGTCTCTGGGAAGTATAAGTGAGATTGGAGTGGCTGGGCTTCTAATTAACAGACGGAAAGAGTCAAGTTTTCGTGTTTCCTCTGGCACCGTGCCACACATTGTCGGTGTTGTTACGTCCTCTACCAACTTCATGTCCAGAGGATGATGAGGCAAGGGCACGCTATGGTTGAGAGGTTAATCACCTGCCTTCTGATGAAAGTGTCGGAGGTTCAAACATTACCAGAGTAACGGGAAAAAATTATAACTTTTCTTCTTTTATTTATCTTTTGGTTCAGTTGTTCCAAGGTTCTCTGGCGTCATAGGCAAAGACAGCTTCTCGGAAAAGAATGCCTATCTTTCAAAGATAACGCGTATGCGTTCTGCACATTAAGAACTCTCGGCAGTCTCAATAATCGGCAAAGATGCTTCTGTCCAGCAAAAACGTCCCAACACTACTACATTCCTGTCCCAAAGATTCTATTTCCTCAAATTGGGCATCCATTTAAAGCAGAGACAATCCTTCTGTCAATATTGAAATTCTACTACTCTTGGGTTGTTGTTTTTTTCTTTATGATACTGCAACTGTGTTCTGGCGAGTGCAAAACACGTCAGCATAATCTCTTGAATTGGCCATCTCTAAATTGTTTTCATATCTCTTCAGACAATGTCGTGTTTTATGCAATCGGCGGACGTTCTGATAGGAAAACTAAAAAGGAGCAGTTAATAAAACGCAAATAGAAAATTATTTTGGGAGATTTGAAACAGGATCTTAGTTGTTTAAGCAATGTACAGCTATAATCTTCTTGATCTCAGATAAGCTTATTGCTGGAACGACAAGCATCCAGTCTGCCTTGTCCAGAGATAGATATTTAAAAAAAAAAATTTAAAAAAATAAAAAAATAATGAAATGTGTACTAGAGAAGATCAGTGTACTCACTCACAAAAATAATAAAACTGCATTGAGTAATTTGGAATAAAATAAAAATAACAATAATAACTTACGTTAAGTGCTATCAAGCAAAATTATTGAAATATGAATTTCAACATATTGTGTGCAAACTGCCTGCGATAAACGCCTGAAAGAGAAAAACATGAAAAACGCATATACATTCACACATGTAGAAAAACACACAGACACACAAAACACAGCCGTATAACTTTTTTCATTCAATGCTTTGACCTAACCACGATGATGTACTGGGTTAATATTTAATCGTCCATCAGCATAATTCCGGATGTATTGTGCGTCACAAAAAAGAAAAAAGTGCATGAAGATAAACAATAATGGTTAAGCAAAAATAAATAAATAAAAGCAATTACGAGCTATCAAAATCACAAAGGTGTAGACCGCGAAATTGCGTTTAACACGATAGAAGACGTTTATAAGTTACTGAATAAATCAACCGACGTTTGTAATTATGGGTAATCACAGAGTGAATAAGAAAACCGTTTTCAAATAAAGAACATATGTGTAAATGAGACTTGTCACATCTCATTATGCCGACAAAGCAAAGGTGGAAAGTCTGCCACGAAATCGCATAGCTCTTACTGACCATTCCGGTGGTCCTTGCATGCCAGAGGCAGTAAGAGTATTCAAGTTATTGATAGCAGTCCTCACCAGGATTTGTTATGTTATCTCAAAGTCACTATCGTCTGACCTATTCTCTCTCTCTCTCTCTCTCTCTTTCTCTCTCTCTCAGTCACTCTTTATCTCTATCTCTCTGTATTTCTTTCTCTCCAACAGCTTTGCAAACATACATTCCACAGGAGTGATATGTACATCATGCAATTCTCAAATCACACAAACTATGATCTGACCTTCATAATGCCATGGACAAAATGGTCATAAATAAGATTCAGAGCAGAGGAGGAGCGCCAGGCGTCAAACCCGCCATCAGAGACAGTGGTGTCGAATACCACTCTGCTGCTGAGGTAATAAACGAAGACGTTGTCACCTTTACTTTTATTGTGTGTGCAGTTTACGATCTCACTACTGACGTCACTGGATCATTCATTTAATCACATAATGAGCGGATGTTGGCGAGACGTGTTTTTCAGATCATTGTAAATTTCATTAGCCACCCATGCTATAGTTTCTCAATACAGTGCTAGGCTAGACACCACTGGCAGCACTTTACCTCTCCAAGATGGGCTTTATAGTGTAAACCTTTAGCCAATATCGGTGTTGCCATGTGTTGAAATGTGAGTGCTTTCACCTGGGTACAGTTGGTGCTATTTTTCCAGTCTCAAAGGAACGATGAGACCACCCTAGAGTATGTGCAGACAAAATGCGCAAAGACGGTACATTTGTCACTGATTCGCTTCTCGATCAACTCTGTTTCTCCAAAATAGATAATAATAATAATAACGAGTTGACGTCATTCTTTACTATGAGACAAAGTGAGTAGCTCTTGGGATGATTTCCCCGGCTAGTCTCACAACTTTGCTTCAGTTCTGTCATTTTTTTCGCCGTAAAGTGTAAATATATATCGGGAGACTATTTTTGCACCACTTTTTGCCTTGGACTGAAGTGGATTTAATACAGATGCACTATATGTGCGCCCAAAGTCAATGCTGTCTTCTCCATGTCTTTCAATGCATCAGCAACTAAGGGTTAACTGCATAGCGTTCAGTTTTCCTCCTCTTTCTTGACAGTTCAAATGGAGTGAGAGTATCATAGAGTGCACGGCTGGGGAGTGAGCGATTGCTCGTGTTTTTCACACACATAGGATTGGGCGTAAGTCCACAACCACTCCTGTGGGATATTTACATTTTGTTTCTCTGCCAGGAATACTTTCCATCCTTCGTTATACATTATAGAAATGGCATGCACAGTGGTTCCAAATTGGTTTCCTTCTGAAAGAAAGGCTAGTGAATTGACCCAAAACGTACATTTTTCTTAACATTTTTTTTTTTTTTCAAATATAACTGTTATGTTTAAACATGTCTAGTTCAACATATTATTAAAAACGGCTTGATTAACATTCTGATATTGACATTTCACAACATTCTTACATTAATTCGTTCAAGACTGACTCGAGGCAATGACATTATCTGCTGTGAAATGATATTTCAGGAACAAGCGTATGCTTAAACTCTATCTCAGCAACAACGCAGTGATAACTTCCAGCTGGGGGTTGAAAAGCGAAGTAAAAACCGAGCGCAAAGGTCTATGGGAGATACGAGTATTCTGGCGAATTAGTCTGGCCATGCAGAACTCCTCCTTTCTGGAGTCTACAACATAGACTAAAATCCGCAAGTCCGACTCTGATGTTCCGATTTAAATCAAACGAAACAATTTGACTGGCCGAAAAGGAAGACCTAGTCTTTTTTTGACCAACTGACATCGATAGTCAGTGACTATAGTAATACCTGAAACAAGTACATGTTTTGTAATGAAGTGAAACTCGTTGACTGGCATTGTAGGCTATTTACAAAGAACAATGATTTTATAATTATGCTGACTAGCTGGATAGCTGTATGCTTGAAAGCCTTGTGACCAATGCTACTAACTAAATGTACTAAAGACCTATGCGTTCACTCACATTATCTTGATTAATACGTTATGGAAGAAAAATGCACTAGTGTTGAGAAATCAGTATAATATTGACATAAATTGCCTGTTACCTGCTAAAATAATGCATTACAAAAATGTTATGTAAAACCTATAAAATAATTTGACGGTATAAATACGGTCTTATCATGCTATTTCCCCGCATTATCAAAGATAATTTAAAAAAAAAAAAAACATTTGAAAATATAATACCTTCCTGCTGCCCCTCCCCTTCCTCATTAAAAAAAAAAGTTTACTTTGCTAAACATACACTTCACCATTCTTGCCTTATCCTCTTCCCCGAATTCCCCAACGATAAGGTTGATCTGTTGATCATCGAACATATTATAAAATTTTCATTTAAACTACATCAGGGAAAGAGATATGATAAGCAGAATTTTTGCCTTTCTTCCCCAAGCAACTGCCATTCCCATTTAGCTGTTGCAGGTAAAGGATGCTGAGGAGAACGTAAAAGAAGACAGCTCGTAGGAGAAATTAGCCGGAAAAACTGCTCTCAGCTGAAACTTGGGTAATGGAATGGATTTCGTAACGTAATGTGACTGATAAATCAAAGGAGCGTTTGAACAGTTGTGACAGGAGAGGAAGAAATGAGTGGTCAAAGGTTTTCAGACTGATAGTGAATACGCATACACACAAACACATACACACACACGTGGACACACATCACAAACTCACACATGCACTTACACATATGTGTATAGGACAAAAAAGCAAAAGAACAAAGGACGTAACACGATTGGTCTGTACTCGACAAATGGTTAAAAAAAATATGCGGAAAAAGGGGGAGGGCCAATTTGCTGCCTTCTGAGTGGTCACAGTCTGGGGATGTTTTCCTCCACTAGCAGTAAACATGTTGTTTTTTTTTTTTAAACAACATAATAATAGGCGGACTCGGAGTTGTCTAGATTGCCTTTCCAAGCACAAAATCACCCCTGTAAGATTATACTACTGGCTGGTTCCCAGAAATGTTTTTAGCACATAAAAATACAGTTAAAGGATAGGAAAAAAAAAACACGATATTGAATAAAATTACTGGGGCCGAAATGTCTGGCGGCACTTTCTCACAGCTCCAGGATTGTAACCAGAGAGGTAATGAGCAGGTTTTCATGTAGACCGGCAAGATATTTCCCTTCGTAGCCAACAACCAGAACTAAGGTAGAATGGAACAAATCAACTGTGCTGACCCCCCTGTGATATTCTCAGTGCTTTTCTCTGGAATAGTTTAAACTTCTGCACTACTGGTCTGAAGTTGAAGGGTTTTGTTGTTGTTGTTGTTGTTGATGTTGATGATGATGATGATCTTTACACGTCTCAAATGCCCAGCTTTTGGCCAGACAATGTCACAAGTTCCGGGGGTCTTAATTCAAGCAAACAAGCCTGAATTAAGACCCCAAAAGGTTAAAGGATAAAGACAGACACGTTTATGCCTACCGATACTTCAAAAAAGGTTAAAGGATAAAGACAGACACGTTTATGCCTACCGATACTTCAGCATATTATTCAGGAAGTGATCTTGCCATGGCGTAATGGAATGATTGGCCAGCTCTGATTACACGCTTGTGAACTAAAAGTTATAATGCGTTTTACCAGGTTAAACAAGCTCTTGGATGCTAAGCTCAAGGATACAGCCAGAGAACGTCTTCGTTTAGTTTTCGTCGAGAGTGTTTCATATTCAGAGGGAAAAAATTGGTGTTACTAAAATGAGTGGCTGATACTGATTGCTTAGACTCTTGGACTCCTGTTTAAATCCTAGAAATGTCGACTTAAGAATTTGTACCCTGCGCAAAAAAACCTGTTCGCGAGTAACATGCACAATGGCCACAAGCTATTCTCTTTATTCTGCCATTTACAGCTGACATTCTCTTCTTGCAGATGAAGACCGTAATAGAAAGATTGAGACCTTCAACACTTCATTTAACATTTTGGCGTCAATTATGAAAAAAAAAAAAAGGTCTTGAACTTGCAATGTGAGAAAGCTAACACCATTTCGTGGCGCCAACATAAAACTGTGGCCAAGATTGATTAGACTTTTGTACTAGTTCTGGTTAGTTTTATTAAACAGACAAGGTTGGGGATTGTAAGGCTATAAGGTGAAAGCTCATGTACACTAACACTTTACATGCACGCATTCTATTCATTAAGTGAACTTGATACTACGAACAGAAATGCCCTGCAGCACAGGGAGGTCTCGGCCCACACAAAGAACGATCAGCTGGAGCTCACAGCAGGATAGTCTGATGCATGCAATACTCAGCAGGAACGTTTGACAGGCCGAATGTGGGCAGAAACACAAGATCCCGGGTTCCACTCAGCGAGAATCTCAGGATTTCGCTTGATTAAACTGCCATTTTTGCACTGTAAAATGGACTCACGAATATTCACCATGAATGCATGTATGCTCATTGTGTGTGTGTAAGGGACCAGAGTTTGTGTAAAATTGTCCTATTGTAACACTACTGTCATGTTGCAATATTTCCTAATGGACAGAACATGAAGTACATATCTGTATTGATATCGTTATGGATGATTGTATGTAAGAGTTCTCATTTCTTGTTAACGCGGTCACGAACCCACCAACACTGTCACATGGTGATACTAATGGAATGAGGCTCAGCACGACACAGTGATCCTTTCCTTGAACCTGTCTCGGCCTGCCCACACTTGGCGAGTCTCAAAGACGACGTTCCTAACAGAACGTAGACAGATGAACGGGTGGATCAGAAAGGAATTAGGGCGGAAACGAATCAAATCCTGGCTTTGGAATCTTCGCTACATAGTAATGTAATATCGCTGAGGTTTGATGCTGGCGTCCCTGTCGTGGCTAGTTAATAATTATTTTTTTTTTTTTTAGTCTTTAAACATATCGTCTCTCTTCCCCCTCTCCCTTCATCTGTTATCTGTACATCTGTCTCTCTCTCTCTCTCTCTCTCTCTTTCTCTCCCCCTTTCTCTCTTGCTCTTTATAAAGGTCAGTTTGCTCTTGTTGTTTTGCCATTGTGATTGCGTAATTTCTTGGGTAGGCAAGGTTGGTTTTTTTTTTTTTTTTTAAAGGCCTCTTCTTTCTTTTTTATCCCTATACATCCTTCTGTTGTCTTTGTTTACAAGAGTCTTTTTTATTTTTTTTTTGCTCGGCATTTGCCCACAGCATTGTAAATACAGATTACGGCGTCTATTGGTCCAAATAATTAGTCTCTATTTCCTCTGTTTCTCAGCCAACAAATTTACCATGACCCGACAATAACACTCTTCGGCTTCATTTCGTAACATTTTATAGTGTGATTAAAGATTTCGCGAAGAGATCGGTTTAATGATAAAAGACAGCGAAACTCCAGAGATTCAGAAGCTCAGGGAAAACAAACGAACAAACAAATCAAAAGCCGTTGACTGAGTTTTCACAATCCAGTTGCATTCTCTGTATTTATTTGTCAGGACCAGACCAGTCCTGTAGGAAGTGTTTACTATTTCCCACTAGTGTGATTAAACCATGTGTTTAACTTGAAGTTAGGATACTGATCATAACCGTATCTATGGTACTGGAATTTTTTCATCATACACATGTAGCCTTGGAGGCTTGATGAAAGGGAGTAAAAAATGATAGTCTGAAAGGACTGATAGCTCGGAAAGTTCAGTATTGTTATTATTATATTATTTCCAAAGAAAGATCGCAGCTCCAGCTCAAGGACGTCCGCAAGCGGGATATGAAGGCAGCCGACAATGCCTGGTAGACAGCTGAGATAACCACCACTACAGGAGGTTGAAAAGCTTATAAAAACCATAACCAACACCTGGGAATGGCCTGCTGACAACCGCCAATTCTGGAGAGCTATTGTCAGTGAGGGAGTGATGAGGGCAGAAACCACCAGCTCGATGACAAGAGGGCAAGGAGAAAAGCAAGGGCAGTGTCAATTCCTTTTGTCTCCAACAACTCTTGGTGAATCTGCCACTCTGGGATGGGGGCTCCTCAGCCACTTTAGAAGATGCTATCCCCAATGTTAGCGCTACATCATCGTCTCTTGAGACAAACGGATGCCGACGACCACGGATATTATTTCTAAACATACAAACTTTTGAATTTAAGCTATTCGGTATGAGAAGGAGAGAAACGTTCAGTATAAACAAAATCAGACACACCAACCAACGAACAAACAAAAAACAATGATATTCACGAACACATATGTTATCGATATCTTTGAAAAGAACATAGACAATAATTACAGAAAATGTATCGTCGGTCCAGCTTCATTGGGAATTGACTCACAACAGGCACAAATAACACCTTTCCCTCCTCCTCACACCTGTCGATTCCCAGTGAAAGGAATTATGTTATTGTTAATTCTATTTACCTGGTTCTCTTGCAACTACAGGTGGATTGTAATACCTAACCTTGACACATATCAATAAAGTAGGGATCAGATTTTCTGTAACTCATTCAAATTTTACACATTCATTATCGTCACCATCATCTTCATTTTACAACACTGTCTGGAAATCCAAGTCGTTTACTGGCAGCTAATTAAGCCTTTTTTTTTAAGGCAAAAAACAATATGAAGAACTTGTTAGTAAGCAAATAAATATCGCTCACCAAATTTTCCAGCGCAGTTGGCTCTTCGTCAGGATTCTGATACAGAAAAGTCTTGAAAATTTAAGACAGGCTAGCAATTGGCAACTCATAATACACTAACAGACCAAACAACAATCTGTAGAGCTCAGTAAGTTAGAAATTGAATAAACTGATGGCAGTGGCACAAATTGAAAGCCTTTGTGGTTCTTCCATCATCACTATATTACCAGACTGTCTTGTAATACGACACATAATTATATACCATTCAGTTACTAACACTTTAGTTATAAACCAGATCTGAAAAGGTGTATCTTTAAACATATCGTCTCTCTTCCCCCTCTCCCTTCAGGATTTTAGGATACAGATACGGTCAGTGTTTTTCTACATCTCACCAACCACAATGAGTGCAAACACAAAGGAGTCATAAATATATCATCGTTCTCAAAAGAAAAAAAAAAATCGTCCTAGCCTATCTCCTTTTCCATAGAACGGCCCGCCGGTCAAAGAACCCCAATACGATTCGATCTTTTGCCTTACCATTTCGCTCTTTGAGTAACGGCCCCTCCCTCCTATTATCACCCAAGGATCTCCACCAGAAGATCTGTAGTGTACCTCTTCTGTAGATTCCATCTTGGGATCTGTCGGGTAGAGCTATTCGCTGGCTTTCTCAGTGTAGGTCTTATCCTGTGCCATCTTCCCCCTGCCAGTTTCTTCCTCTATAGAAGCCGACAAGGAGAGATGGTGAAAGACAAGATACACATGAACAAAGCCCGTGTTTATGGCGCAATGGCATATCTGGTCAACTGCTACAAAAGCAAGTGATTTCGGTGCTCGGAGACATTATCAGGATATAACTTTAGCAGTCAACGTCACAAGTCAATGAAATGGGGACAGGGTGTCTCAATTTTGACGGTTCTTGTCTAGAATATCGGACTTATTTATTTATTTATTTAAATTATACTTCTGTCCAGTGTATCGCTGCGTTCCCGTAACATTGATTCTGGTGAATGTAACGAGGAAGTGTACATAGATTTCATTGAGTCTGGCAAGCAAATATAGGTGAGCGGATCAGTGAGTATGTGACTGAATGACTGGCTAAGTGAGTGAGCGAATGAATGCGTGAGTAAGTGAATAGATAACGAGAGAATAGGTTCGTGAGTGAGTTCGTGAGTTCGTGAGTTCGTGAGTTCGTGAGTTCGTGAGTTCGTGAGTGAGTGAGTGAGTGAGTGAGAGAGTGAGTGAGTGAGTGAGTGAGTGAGTTAGTGAGTGAGTGAGTGAGTGAGTGAATGAATGAGTGTGTGAGTGAGTGAGTGAGTGAGTGAGTGAGTGAGTGAGTAAATGGATAAGTAAGTCATTGGGTGAATGACTGAGTCAGTGAATAATTGAGTGAATGAATGACTGCCTGAGTGAATGGGTAAGTGAGTGAATAACTGAGTGACCGAAATAAATTATAGATGAGACATGATGCATAATGTAAATGTTTTTCATGCTGCAAGCATTATAAGCAACTGTTTCGGCCGTCAGTACAAGATGCTGCCAAAGACTAAACATACTAGATCCCACTAAACAATCGGCTGGAAAAAAGAGAACAAGACAGAAAAGAATAAGAGGCTGAAGATGAAGAATACTACCATTAGCAGCAACAACAACAACAAGAATGGCAGTAGCAAGGAGGGACAGAAAGAAAGATACACACCTAGTAAAACATCAGGAGGAATAAAAAATAAGAAAAAAAAAAGCAGACAAAGAAGAGAGAGCAAGAAAAAAAATATGATATAAAACTAGGAAAACACTACTTAAAATCCGGATTAACTCAAAGAGAAACCAAAAATCATATGAAAGACAGCAAACAGAAACAACAAACAACAGCAAAATATTGAGCAAGAATGTGTCCTATGAGACGTCACAGCACATACTATACCTCAATAATAGATAGATAGATAGATAGATAGATAGATAGATAGATAGATAGATAGATAGATAGATAGATAGATAGATAGA
>JBCAUA010082516.1:0-10721 GCA_038406235.1 Peronia verruculata | reverse complement strand
GTCTGTCTGTCTATCTATCTATCTATCTATCTATCTATCTATCTATCTATCTATCTATCTATCTATCTATCTACTTTATCTCACCATTTATCTGTCTACTTTATCTATCTACTCTACTCTATCTCTCTCTCTAGCTGTCTATCTATATGTCTGTCTATTTGGTGTCTGTCTGTTTATTCGTGTATTCATTACTCTGAGAACGAACAGAGAGAGAGAGAGAGAGAGAGAGAGAGAGAGAGAGAGAGAGAGAGAGAGAGAAAGATATTCCTGACCAAGTATTCCATATCTCAAACTTACATGCCTACTCGCTGTCTGGACTAAGGAGCTTGCGTCCAAAGCCTTAAAATATTTGTTTGTCTAAATTCTGCCTATTGTGTATATTTTGAGGTTATTCCCATTCGGTATAATTGACCCAATGTTTAAATCTTTCTTGTTTGACCAAAGCTGTGTGCTGATGTTCATGTTCTCCTTTGGCATTCAATCGGATTATCATTATATGGAAGATAGTTTTTCAATTTAAAAAAAAAAAAAAAACGGAAAAAAGTAATACATTTCAGAAAATCTGAATTTCACACCTTCTGGACTACAGTGGTGAAATGAAATCCTGGGAATTTTCTATTGTCAATCTTCTTTATCCATTTGATGTGTATAATTTCTGAGATTTATCTCTAAAACTGGCATCACCAATCATTCCCCTCTTTAAAAAAAAAACAACAACAAAAAACAAACAAACATTGGAAACAAGTTGTACTCCACTGATTACATGAATACAAGTAATTACAGTAAAACACGACAGAAATGCACAATAAAGATCAACTCAAATGCACAGTTTACACAGTTGTAAGCAAGACTATCTTGAAGGGCATATATTATTATGCATGTACAGTGCTGCCGTAAAAGTTAGTTGCCGAGTGATCAAAACACAATTTTTTTTACTACGGTCGAGGACCAGGTGAGATAACCACCGCGACACCAGGTTGAAGAGCATACCAAAACCGTAACCATAGCCGTAAAAGTAAATTTGGAGTGAGTGGAAAGAGATATACTAATTAGCCTACTAAATGGGGGGTTTCTAAAAAAAAAAAAAAAAATCCTCATCTATGTACATGATGGCCATCATTTTATAAAAATGTCTTAGAATTAAGACGACTGTCCACCGGCAACAAATCAAATACATCAAAAAAGTTAAAAAACAATGTTGAACAAGTTTTCATTGAGTTAATAAAAGGAAACTAATATCGCTAGCCAAATTTTCGAGCTCGTTTGGCTCTTCGTCGGGGCAATGCATCATTATAAGCATTTTATGTAAATCTCACAACATAGACTATAACGTCAGCGGGTATCGAACTGAATATCTATTTAAATAAACGAATAACAAATTTGGAGAATTCATAGGTTACACATTTAAAAATCAATTGATTTATGACCAAAATTTTCAAGCTTATTTGACTCACCAGTATCAGAATCATCATCATCAATCATTTTACAGAAATGCCTTTAACATACTGATATAAAGTGCAAAATGGTTATTAACTTCGTATATGTATATTGTTCCTTTTTCTTCAGAGTATCGTAGCTATAACCATTATTTTTCAGGGCCCAGGTCAGAAATCTTGTGATAATTATTATATTCAATTTCAGAGTGTCTACTTTTTGACACATCTTTGTCCAAACATCGTTTTTCACTCATTCGAATCTCCCTGAACACTCAAAGCTACACACAAATGACCTGTAAGTTCTATGAAACATTGTTATTTTCGATTATACACTGAGAACTCCTGAAGTGTCCATTCGGCTATCCGCCTCTTTTTAGTATCATTATTACTGTTGTTGTTGTTGTTGTTATTGTTGTATCCATAAATCCAAATCTGAATTTCACCATTGACATTATTAACTCCTTCATAAAAGCTACATAACTGGAGTCTGGCGGTTTATGTAAAATAAGTTAATGATAATTTATCTGCTTGTGTAATTCATTCAAGGAATTGTGTGAATCTCAGTATGTTTCAGAGGTGTGCCATTGTTCACAATCTTAATGAAGTGTAAAAGGATGAGGTAAGAATCATCTGCAGATCAATGTGGAAGTATAGCTGAACATTCATGTTAGACCTGCTTCTGTTCGAGAACTGCGATGAGGGGTGGATGTAAAGATTTGATTTCCCATGTCGGTTGCGCCCGAGAAGCTCGTAAGCTTGCCCAAACTGTGATTTATTCCTATGGTATACCGATTTCAAGGGCTCCTACGAATCTCCTAGTGTGTACCCTGTCCGTGTAATAATTATGGAGAGTGAACGAGCGAGTGAGTGATTGAGTGAGAGAGTGAATGAGTGATGAGTGAGCTGGTGAATGAGAGAGTGAGTAAGTGAATGAGTGGGTGAGGGGTGAGGAGTGGGTGAGTGAATAAACTAGTGTGTGAGTGAGTGAATGAACGAGTGTGTGACAAAATGAGTGGGTGAGTGAATGAGTGAGTGGAGTGAATGAAAGAGTGAGTGGGTAAATAAACAAGAGTTTAAATGAGTGAATGAATGAATGAATGATTGAATGCATGAATGCATGAATGATGGGTGAGTGATTGAATGAGTGGATAAGTGAGTGAATGACTGAGCAACTGAGTGTTTTCTTAATAAGTGAGTGAGTGAGTGTGTGAATGTGTGAGTGAGTGAGTAAGTGTGAGTGAGTGAGTGAGTGAGTTGTGAGTGAGTAAATGAGTGAATGAGTGTGTGAAGGAGTGAGTGAGTCTGGGAATGAGTGAATGAATAAGTGTGTGAGTTGGTGAATGAGTGTGTGAGTGAGTGAGAGAGTGAGTGAGTAAATATATGAATGAGCGATCGTGCGAATGAGTGAATGGTTGAGTGAAGAAATGAAGGAGTTGAGTGAATGCGTGAGTACCACAGTACCAATTCAGTCCACTCAGATTATCCTATAGTAACTTCCATACTAATTGATCCTGCTATGATAGCTATCATCGTATTTATTTGTTAATGAATTACCGGATCGAACTCTGAGGGGGCGTTTTGATATACTTCTCTGCCTTGTGACGGGTTTGGAAAGATAAATGTCTCATTGTTACAGAAGAATAGAAGACAATCATATGGAAGTTAGAACAATTGATATTGCATAAAACATACACAAACACATCGTAATACGTGACCAACATGTGCCTATTATAAATTTATAAAATAAAAATAAGTAAATAATTAAAGCCATCCCCTAACAAGACACTACAAATCGCGAATCTCAAAAGAGCTAAGAGAGATATAATGTTGATCCTGCAGACAGGAATCATTCAGCGCACTTGGAACACGCTGCAGGGTTTCCTCTTGGTTTGAACCAGATGTATCAGAGAAATTAGGTGTATGCAAACTTCCGGTGCATCGATACATATGGTTCTCATCGGACCGAAAGAAATGCTAGAGTTCTTTCTGTCTGAGAGTAAAAGGAAAATCTGAACGTTTCTAAATACGTTAAGGGAAAACCACATCACAATTTCGTGATAATAAAGATTATAGAAGATCTTTCTCTCTCTCTCTTGCCATGAATTAATAGATTTGTTTCGTCCAAGCGAAAGGTTGGATATACCGGCGTGTATTTTTAGCAGGGGGGTACAAACACTCAAAAGTATTCACAAATTTGACTCACTTTTCGTTTTGACCCTCTTATGGTACGGTGTGGAGGAAATGTGTCACTTAAAGTCTTCACTGTGATGTCTGAGTGAGACATAGATAATGTATCTATGTATGTACCTATGTATCTACGTTTGTATCTATGTATGTATGTATCTATGTATCAATGTATTGTGTATTTATGTATCTGTCTATGTATCTATGTATGTACCTATGTATCTATGTATGTATCTATGTATCTATGTCTGTATCAATGTATCTATGTATGTTATTCATGTATGTATCTATGTATGTATCTATGTATGTATTATATGGCTTATTCTTGGACTAATGGACAAAGACCAACCTAAAACAAGACATTTAGAAGAAAAGCAGAGAGAACAAATCTTCAAATTCACAACGAAAATCGATGGCCACAAGGTGCCAGGGTGTAAAATGATGTTCGTCCTAAATTCAAGTGGACCGGGTGAATGGTTTAGAAATGCTGTTCTTCCAGGCGGAATTCAGAAATCCAAAACCACCGAAGAATTCTCGCTACCACCGTGCAATCTGTTCCTCAGTAAAGGGTTGTTGTTTAGTTTAATGTGCCTTTTGACCCCCCCCCCCCACCCTTAGTAAAATTAACGCCTGTATTGCAGAGACGTTCATCTGTGTTTCATAGTTAAATGAAAGCAACTACTCCTGCCATGGGACACTGAAACAAACAACACTAATCGCTAAACCGTATGGGGATTCAAAGCCAAACTCTGCTGGTTGAAAGGAAAATACATAATAATGTCATCAAACCCATTTCCACGTTGTCTTCTGTAATCACCACTGCTCCTCTGACCCCCCCCCCCCCCACCAACATTTATTTGACGAGTTGTCTGGGAATGAAACTCAATCCAATTGGTCTTGAAAAAATAATTTTATCAGCTTCTACTGTTTTGAACAGTGGACGCATCCCACAACCGAATGAGCTGCTCGAAAGTTGTAACCAACAAACACTGTCCTGATGAAACGTCAAACCCTTCCGCCTGCTGGTTACGTGGTTTCATCACGATATAAATAATGTAGAGAAACCTCTCATCCCTCAACATTACCATATTAATTGTTGAAAAACGATTTTCCGGTAGAAAATGTTTTCATTTATCTCCGTTTTCATTTATTGATCCGTATAGACCTTCTTATTCAATAGAAAATTAGTTTTATGTCTTTCCTGTAAAAATTTCCTTTCTGGGGTTACGAGGTTTCATCACTCCACCATCGATATGGATCTGTGTTTCTATCTACATAAACCCGAAAGACGCTTTTTGTCGTTGACGTCATTCTACAAATGCAGTAATAATTGAATGATAAACTCTCGAGGGTGCTTGCTCCGAATTGCACATTCAATAGTATGACGCGTTCAAAACACAATTTGAGTAACATTCAATTTGATCAACCTAAACATTAACTTCGAGGTGCTCACACTTTGCCATACACTTTAAGTCGCAGGGCAATACTGTATTTAAAATATCTCCCTCGGAGGCCGTGGGTTCTGTTCTGGTGTATAATAAGTATATATAGGGTAATTTGTTTTCAAGAATATGTAACTTAAACCAGGAATAATGTCTTTCTATCATTTAAATTGCCCCATGAAAATGTTTTGTGTAATGAACGTTAAAAATTGGCTCTTTCACACACACACACATACACACACACACACACACACACACACACACACACACACACACACACACAAGCAATCAACCAGCAAACAAACAAACAAACAAACAAAGGTATATTTCCAGCTAAGGCAATTTTATGGTTCCATAATCTTTTAAATTGCCCAAAAAGACTGTGGTACAGAAGTAGGGGCTGGCTGATTGCCAATGTGGCTCACTCTGACTGGGTTAAACAGAGCTGGTTTGCAGGTGCATTTTAGGTGCTCCTACTTTTGATGATTCACGAAACTTTATTCTTAAGAAACTTTAGTCAAAGATCAACAGTGATTAAAAAGAAAACTTATTTCAGGATTATTAATATTATTATTATAATTGTTATTGGTACTTAGCTTTTTGAAAAATAAATAAAATTAAAAAAATAAAAATTAAGCCATACTATGAGCGATTAAAAATGTCGAATATATGCATTTGTTTTACAATGTTATGTATTATGAAAATAGTAGGGAAAATTTCATCAAAATAAAGGAGTGTTTCTAACTGCTAGGTTTGGGCCTTTAACTTAGACTCAGGAAGAACAGAATTACAAAATGAGGAATACTTGAGAAATTAATTTTAGTAATCAAAATTAGTTAAGTAATCTATATATCCTGGATCACGTTTAACTATCACATCGTCACTTCTGAGCTTCATGTTCTCATTAATGAAAATCCAAAACTGCACAATACAATTAATATGAAACAAAACTACGTCATTAATGGGTAAAAATAGACGCAGAGAAACGTGACTGTTGTTTCGTTCTTAATAATTCATCTGTTTATTAAATACGATAAGGTAATTCGTGGAACAACAAAAAGACGTCCGATTTTTTAGGACAAATGCACTAAGACAAACAACTAGAAATTTAATTGCCCCTTCCCCCCCCCCCCCCCACCTCCCCACTTTCCTCCTGCAAAACTCAGGTAAAAACTACCTTTTTAACAATGCCATTTATTGTCCACGCCTTCCCAGCTACTCCTACACTTGTACTGTATAGCATTATAGTTTTATGGCAGATTTTCAGATTTGTCAGCGGGTCTATGAAATCCTCACGGAAGACTGACTTGGTCTCTTTGTGGAGGTAGAAGCACTGTTTCTCTTTCTACGATTCTTTGAGCTGAAAATGTCCAGTTCAGAAGTTTGTAGTTTTCAAAAGACTTTGTTGTAGAATGGTAGTATAGCTGTTGACATGTCCCCCCCCCCCCCTTTCGAAGGATAAGCGGTGATGTGACGATGGTATCCCTTCGACGAAATTCCAGGAAAGCAACATCGTCAACCACAACGAGCACAATTTGTTCGTTTTGTTTATTTGGTGGTTTATCTGGTTGAGGTAAAAAAAGATTGATCAACGAGTCACGGCTTTCTGACGTCACCCATAAGATCTTAATTAGATATTTACGTATACCGCAGTACATATCATAATTACAAGCATCGAGATATTATTTAAAATTTATTTAATCATGAAGAGATTAATGCATAGTTAAGTTCTATATATATGAATATATAATCAGCCAGAGACATGCTTTGTTAATAAGTATGGATCATAAAGATAACAAGAACATGAGCACTTGTCACAACTACACGATGGCAAAGGTCTAAGAGTGGCTTATCTTGTCGTGGACTTGCCTCATGCAGAGAGCAAAATTAGCTGACGTACTTTGTTACATAATATTTTCCAAAATTTAATTAACGAGAGAAGCATAACAAGATAGAATAAATCTGAAAAACTGGATTTTTAACTATTTTTTATTTGTTTTACTGTTATTTATATTTTTTACTTATTATATTATTATTGTTGTTATTATTATTGTGTTCGGCCTGAACACAATTAGCCGTACACAAAAGTTGATGAAAGAGGTAATACAAAACTGAGAACATCAGTGTCCTAGCGGGTTAGAAAAATAGATTATGAAGATCTTTTTTTTTTTTTAAATTTTTAATAACGAAGTGAACAAGTCTGAGTCTACGCCAACATTGTTTCGGAAAAAAAAAAAAAAATTCCAAAAGAAACATGTTCATAGATATAATTATATATATGTGTATAGTCACCATAGTGAAAATGAAAAGTAGTGTGAATGTTGCAATAAACTTGACCACTGGTTGAAGGTTTAGTAAAAAACCATGCTGAAATATATTTCAATGAATATTAATTTCAACACCCTAATAAAGATGGACAGTTTATTGTAAGTTCTTTCTTGAACAAAGTGATAAAAGCTCTCTCTGTTTCACATCTACATATTTGGTTCTTTTCATAAACGCTTCAACAGCAATATGCTTGGTGCATACCAGTCCAAATCAGAACTATCTCTGCAAAAGAAAAAAAAAAACAAACAAACAAACAAATAGCAAGAAAGAAAAAACAAAAGCAAAAACCAGGCACAAGTAAGTTGCATATGAGGCGCAACAAGATGAAATCAGGCCCTCGTCAAAGTACTGAGCCGACCAGAGAAATCACATGTTTTTCAGCAGTGAATGAATTTTTAACGCATTTTTTTTCTTCACCAAACCCTTCTATATCAATCTAAAACGCATTTCAGAGTTCAATGTTCAATAAATCGAGTAAAAGCCCAAAAGTTGTAGTTAAGTGGCACGTTCTAGCAGGGATAAATAACGATTTACAAGAGTGATTGGCCATTTTCTCAATAAATTCAGCTGTAGCCAATTGCAAATATCTCAACTTCTATTTAAGGTAAAACAATCATTTTTTTCACACACTGAAAGGGAAGTGAACAATCTTTACAGTGATACCAATAACTCCATTTGCACAAAATTTGACGAGCGCCTGATTTCATCGTGTCGCATCATTATGATAATACCCTTTTTTACGAAATCTCCCTTTTAGCAACTAGTGCATTGCTTTTCAGAGAATAATACTGTATATTTTTCTTTTAAGAGATTTACCCTTTTTTTTACGAAATCTCCCTTTTAGCAACTAGTGCATTGCTTTTCAGAGAATAATACTGTATATCTTTCTTTCAAGAGATTTAGACAACTGTGCATTAGGATTGTTGTTTTATTGTTCATTAGGGTATTCCTGTAATTCACCCTTACTGTTAGATCTAATGATTTTGATCTCATTGCGTAATCAAAAGGAGAGCACAATTTGTTTCCTAAGTGGAAACACTGCACAATATTCGGTGATGTCACTCTTAGAGATAAAAATTTAAAGGTTCTGTATATAACAAACGAATCAAATAGACTAAAATAATATTTATCTTACATACTTTAATTTAATTTGACCATTGTAAATCAACAGTTATAAAAATTTAATTGCTCTAAAAATGTCTTTTTTAATTTCTTTCCTTTTCAAACAACATTAAAAAACCTCTCCTTTACAGAAAATAAATCATTTTATTAACATTCCATATCGTGTACAGCAATACCTTTATTTACATTTTATATGTTTTCATTATTGCCCTGACGAAGAGCAAGCGCGCTGGAAAATTTGGCAGATTTTATCATCACAATCGAGGTTTATAGATTTCTATGTTACTTATTTTTTCAAAATTGTTTTGTTAGTTGCCGGTCCGACAGTTCTATTGTATTTTTATAAAATGATAAAACCTTCGATAATAATACCTTGTTTTTTTCCAAATGTTGTTTGGGAAGCTCATTCTCTCTCTAATCTTGGCGAGGAATTTGAACAGTCCACTGAAGCTGCCAGTTACAGACTTATTCAATCGATCAATTTCACCGTGGAAATAAGGAAGACTTAAATGAATGACCTTCATTAGTCATACTACTCATACCGCTATCAAAGATCTGACTAATAGTCATCTTTATCGTTCTATCAATGCAGCCGTACAAAATTCAGATTGGCTAGGAAGATTCCCCCGGACTCTTTGAACAAAAGCAAATTTCCTGCTTGCCTCCAATAGTGGGACACAAGATTTCGGGAAAAACCCAAGGCGGAAGTACGTTAGACGTTTTCCTACATCATCACTTACTACAACTCGCTACCACTATTGTTTGGAGAGCGTCTAGGTTCAATAGGCTCACAGAGAAGAGTTTTAGTCATACATTTTCTATCCACCGTTACAAGGTCAAATCAAGAGGGGAGGTAAACTGATGGCTGAGGTAGGCCAAGGACACGAGACCATGGGATTCTAGTGCAAAACAAAATCTGCTATGTGGACACTTAAAAAAAAAAAACATTATGAGATGCCGCAGCTATCTTCTCTTGCGTTGTATTAAATATCGTGAAAAATCAATGTCATCCTTTGTAATGTGTGTGTGTGTGTGTGTGTGTGTGTGTGTGCGTGCGTGTGTGTGTGTTTTATCTATGTAATCTACAAAGACATTGGACAGTTCCTACGTATGTTAATTAAAAATATCAAAACAAGAGAAGCGTCTAAGACTGGACAGTTAATACGTATGCTAATTAAAAATATCAAAACAAGAGAAGCATTAACATAATTTTTCTTTCCATTCTTAGTATCTTCCATTTTTTTCTCCGCCTTCACACTATATTCCCTCGTCATCATTTTAACGTCATAATACAGGCGAATGTCTCGACAAATAATAACAAATTCATCAAACTGTAGTATCTGTACAGTCTTTTTTCTCAATAAACTATTAGTTTGTCCTTGATTCCTGACGCTGTAAACAAACCTTCGTCATTTAATCCCGTCTCACTAAACGCGTAAATATCTAACATATCCTTCCATCACCGCTCCGACGTCATTGACAAGTCTGGTCACAGACACACTAATGAGGTTGTAGGCTGCTTGTTTACTCACGCAAACATTACGCCAATAAAGATCACCTGAACGTGCAGAAGGTAATCTCTTCATATCACTTGAGATATTTAGACTCCCTGCTTCTTTGCTTTGCGTGTAGCTTATGTATGGAACACCATTTGTGTGCGACAACGCTGTGAATTTTCGTAAGATCATTAAGTTAAGTATCTAATGAATAGAGTCTAGGACAGAGTGTACTGGTGTTGGAGATGTTCACTGTCTCTTTTGATTGTTTAAACTGTCAAACAACAGGCTCAGTGAATGACCGAAAGACTAACTCAACTCACTGACCGAAGCTTTCATACAGTCTTCTACCGTTTCATTTTTGGGGAGGGGGTGGGGGGGGGATGAAATGATTGACGGACAGGATGACTGACTAGTGACTGACTCACGAACGTC
Source organism: Peronia verruculata (assembly GCA_038406235.1). Lineage (NCBI taxonomy): Eukaryota > Metazoa > Mollusca > Gastropoda > Systellommatophora > Onchidiidae > Peronia > Peronia verruculata. Next base: position 278 of record JBCAUA010082516.1, on the reverse strand, counting down.
TTGCCTGCTTGACTCAGTGAGGTCTGAAATGGCTGGGTGATTGACTTGTGACTGTATAAGTGACAGACATTATTACAGATTGACTGGCTGATTCACCGACTGACTAACTGACTAACTGAATGACTGACTGACTGACTGACTGATTGACTGACTGACTGACTCACTCAGTGACTCACTCACTCACTCACTCAGTGACTCAGTGACTCACTCACTCACTCACTCACTCATTCACTCACTCACTCACTCACTCACTCACTCACTCACTCACTCACTCACTC
>JBCAUA010082505.1:0-10721 GCA_038406235.1 Peronia verruculata | reverse complement strand
ATAGATAGATAGATAGATAGATAGATAGATAGATAGATAGATAGATAGATAGATAGATAGATAGATAGATAAGGAAACACTTGATTAAAGTCTATGATCTGACAATAACTGAACATTTTTCAGAACCCCTCCCCAATAGACTTGTGCATTTCACTGATTTAATGTAACCACGTTTCTTTAAAAAACACACTCAAAGAAGTTCTTACATCTTTTTTTTTTTAACTTCGTACATGTATGTAAATCATCTAAAGTTTCAAATGGGTGCTTTGAGCTCCGATTTCAATGAAAGACTCTATAAAGCGATTAAAGAAAAGTATTCGTCTGATCTCATTTAAAGACAACAGGAGTATTTTTGCAGGGACTGGGCGAGAAAAAAAATGACAACAAATTTAACATCCTCAGCTCGAGTCTTTAAAGTTTTTGTTTGTACGTTTGTTTTCCCCTTTTAATATAAGTAGAAGGAGAAAATCTGTTGTAAAATTTCAAAGATGTAAATGCCACATTTCAAATGATTTCTGACGGAGGAAGCAAGTTTAGACAAATTCCTTGAGGGAATTCTCCTTGCAAAGGAATAATCTTATAAATGAAGGCAGTATATCTTTCGTGAGTTCTTTGCTTCACACTCTGAAGTTAGAACTACATGTTTATTATTTTTAAACTTCTGAAAATTCTATTTATAAGTGTAAATTGATGCGCTATTAATTTTAGCAAAGAGCAACCTTTTGAATAATTATCAAAGACTTAGAGAGATAGCATTATAATTATATGTACTATTAAAATTGTTTAGAAATAACCAATGCAATGGTGAGATTTTATCCCGTTGGCAATGCCGACTGATACCTCACAGACATAGTTAAGTTCCAACCTGCGTTGCTGGATGTATATTTGTTTGTTTGTTTGTGTTGAGGTTTAACGACACATCAACACGATCACGGCTATATTGTGTCAAACACGGTAAGATACGTTTACACGCCAAGAAGAAGAGACGAAAAAAGTGAGAAAGAAGACAAAAGCTAGATGGCATTCAAAGGGAGACACCCCACCGATAGCAGGTTTCACCGCCTGCAGGTGGGAGCAGAGGTGTTCCTACGTGTCTCAAACTAGCTGGACAATTATCACAAATGAACTGACAGATATGGAGTGACAGAACTTAAGATACAGGATGAAATTATCAGTTTTTTTTTTTTTTTAAACTTATCGTGTGATGAATCATTTTCTGCTGGTGTTAAATTCTATCCTTGTTCTCATTTCCTCCTCAATCAATCCTTCCTCTTTCTCTCTTCTCTCTGCCTCCATTCTCCTTTTCTCTCTTTACCTTCCTTGTCTCCTTCCCTTGTACTATCTCTTTTTTCTTCGTCCTCTTGGTATTTCTCTTTTACTTTTTCCTTCTCTTCTTTTCTATCAATCTCTGTCTCCCGTTCTATTTTCAAAATCTTTCTGTTTCCACCCTCCTTTCTCTTCCGTTTCTCTTTTCCATCTCCCTCTCTCTCTCTCTCTCTCTCTCTCGGTGTTCTTGGACATGGATCAACCTACGATCTAGCCTATCAACCACGGAGAATCGGCACATAGATAAAATACACGAAGATCAAGATGACTGAGTATTCTCGGCTCTTGACCCCTTTTCCTTCCTCGGCCTCCACCCCCAACCCCTACCCCCCCCCCTCGCCCGCCCACCGCCGCCTAATCGCAACTATTTGACCAGTCCAGCACTAAATGTAGGACGCCAAAGATAACTCACCATAATCTCTCAGCTAACGCCTCATCGAGAGACCAGTAATCACCGCCAACGATCCCAGTAATTTAATTACGCCAACTACTCGTTATCTTACCAAGACTGAAGTAAGCACTGTGTCTTCTTCTTGTGGGTGGAGTCAATACTGGAACTCAGACCCGGGAGGGGGGAGGGGGGGGGGTAGAAAGGGAGAGATGGAAGCAGCAAGAAAGAGAGAGAAAGAGGGGGTGTGGCCAAAACTTCACGTCAAATGTCAACATGTCCCAGAGTTTTTGAGGGCTCCACTTTGTGAGATGTTTCCCCGGTAACTGTTTGACAACTATTATTTATGTGGGTCACAAGGAGAATACGCTCTAAAGCTCTGTTGCCAGTACAGAGTCACGCCATTGTCCTAGTCAAACGGCCCGACAATCTAGCGACAAAATTCTTTCACTTGACATCTCCTATGTACTGACACCATTTTGACTTGTGAGGCCCAAAAGAGCATCTAACCTAGTGTAAACAAAACTGAATTCAACATTTTTTCAAGGAGATCTTTCACATTGCTATACTGAACACACTTTCTTTAACTTTAAAAAACCATGTTGTATGTTAGACTAGACTATATTTCATTTTTCGTATAAAGAAACAAGTCCCGATTTTCCTAAATAACGGTGAAACTGAACTTTAATTTACTGTTGATCATAAATATTATGCAGTATGTCACTTTATGCTACACACTCAGAAGTTGTTCTATGTAAAGTATCTTTGTCTATATGAAAATCTAACATTTTTCTGTGGTTGCCAAGATATTTGAGCACACTCTGAAAATCGCCAAGATATCTGAAAAAATATTTATGCAGACACTAAGGATATTAGAAAAGATCCTTGTATTTTACCATAAAGGCCAGGAAAATCACTGAATATAAAGTATTCCTTTTTCTTTTGGAAAAGGACAGCGCCGTGATTAGTGGGATCACAGGATCAGTCTTACTAGTACGAATGTCTGAAATGCCCTATCCTGCCAATTTCATGCATCAGTCAGCAGTCTTTGTTGGACTCCTATCTATCATCTCAATAACCATTACACTGCTGTGTTAGCAACGCAGTAGGAAAGACACAGGGATGTGAAACCGTATAACTAGATATTCACTATTATCAAAGTATTTAAAAGGCAGTTAGAGGCTATCAAAATCAGACTGATATGGACCCATTGCATATGACATCAATACCCGGAAGTTTGTCAAAAGATCAGCGAAACACAAATGGCTGAGGCGGAAATAAATAAACGCAGTACAATGGCTCTATTGCACATGCCATTCACAGCTTCTAATCTGGCAGATGACAGTAGATAAGATTGACGATTTTGTTCTATTGTTGTACAGAGCTATTACATAATGACCATATTATGTGTACGTGTTTCCTCTAGAGTTTTTTTTTTTTCACTATCAAAATCTCAGAACACGTGAGGCTGGGTGCGCAATATGCTGATAAATCAACATTATGTATCACTTGTATGGATGTTTTTGTTCATAAATTTCTTATCACAAGTAATGGGAGATCGTTACGCAGATTATCTGCCCTTTCCAAAAGAGGGAATTGTGTAAGGGGAGATCATTTTGACCAGACTTTTACTTCCCTTTGCCAGACAAAAGATGTGTTGAGCAAGCAATAGAAAGAAGAAAAAAAAATCCTTTTACTGTTTGCCATTTGAAAGACTGATAGCAAATGATAAAATTACAACAATAAGAAAGAAACATTCTCTTTATATCATTTTTTTTTTACAAACTTTTTTCATGGTGCATATTTCAAGTAAAGGGTGCAAAAGTGATTTTTTTTCCGTCTTTATACTTTCTATTCAATCCCTCTTTTGTCTGGTAAAGGGAAGTAAAGGACTGCACAACGATCGCCTATTGAATCAAAGCCTATGGTTATGTATCAGATATATCCACCTGTTTCCATTCGTGTGCCTGTATCGATCTAGCAAAGCGATAATATAAGCCCCTAAATCTGTTTTCACAACCCATCTCTGCAGCTCTTGATGAGCTGGGAGTTAATATCTGCAGTACCCAAAATAACCCACGAACGCCTCCCAAGCTTAGGTCAACGGAGATGAGATCATTACTGTGAAGTTACTAAAGCCGTCAAGTATTGGGCTGAATAAACTTCCTCAATCTCAACACCCGATAATGTCAGGCTGTTACAGTGTGTTCAATCAGGGCCTGGTGATTCATCATACAATTTATGGATCAGCGACACTTCATGGGCAATATTCCAAAGTTAATCAGAGTTAATTCAAATCAAGGACAAAGTTCCTTTCTTTCTTTCTTTCTTTCTTTCTATCTTTCTTTCTCCATTTCTGTCTTTCATCCTTTCTTCCTTCCTTCCTTTCTTCCTGGCACTTTCTCTCCTTTTTTCTTTCTCCTGTCTTTCTTTTTCCTTCTTGCCTTTCTTCTTTATTTCTTCCTTTCTTTTCGTGTGATTCTACTCTTCCTTTCTCCATCTTTGCTCTTATTTTCGCCTTAGCTCTGTCACAGTGGTGTGCAATATTGTTCTTTCACTTCCTCCGTCTTTTTTCATTTCTTTTCTTCTCTTTGTTTTTCTTTCGTTATCTCTTTTTCCCTTCTTCCTTTCTCTCTCATAATGGGCATTCACAATGTTGTTTTCAGGTAACCCACACACTGGAGCCATGCCCTCTTTGCTGTGACGAGACCAGACTTAGATCACTTTCCTCCTGCTACACTCTTTAGTCAGAACTCTCTAGAACATCCAATACAATAACTGGGTAAATATTTTTCTTCCTTTTTCTTTCGTTTCCCTTCCTGAGACGTCTCCTGCTTTAAGAGGCAATTGTCTCATGCATTCCAATACACAGCCAGGTGACCCACTTTCAACTAAAGTGGTGTTGATGCAAGCGGGAAAACCCGGAGGATTCCTTGTACTGTCTCTCTAACTGGGTCAATTTCCCCACACTAATTAGGTCACAGGAAGGATGTTTTCAAACCGTTCATCCCCTGCTACTGTTGTTGATGACTTAATTACTCTGTGCCCCCTGATCTCCCCCCCCCTCCCTTACTGGAGACAGTTACGCACCTTTCCTGTTCGACTCCTGTCTTCACCTTTACTGTTTATTCCAAGGTAAATCGTCGGAACTCTTTGTTTGTTTTTTTAAGCCTTTCAATCCTAAGAAAGTAGGAATATCTCAGCTTTGAGAGGCTGCCTGGTTTTTGCTGAAAATTAAGTATATAGAAGAAGAGAGGAAAGCGAGAGTGACAGAACATAGGAGCAAGGAGAGAGGCCGGCTTTCACCGCCTGCAGGTGGGAGTAAAAATCTACTTATACATCCCAGGCTCTTGCAGGGAAAGATGAACAAATTAGCAGAAGCGGAGATGGCATAGTACTGGTAGTGTAATAATGCTACTTTTTGCTAAAGAGTAACTTAATCACAAGCCACAGGCTGATCTCCTGTAAAACTGCCTCCTCTCCAGGGCTTCATAATACTCATTTTTTTTTTTCACTCTGGATGCGATGAGTAAAACAAATTCTATTCTGCTCATGTGATTGGTATGAGCAACTTCAAGGTTCAAATATACCGACTTCTGTCAAAAGTGAAATTTTTGTGGGTTCATAAAACGATTCAAAATTATTAAGATCATATAACAAATTTATATAAGATCAGAGATGATAATAATCATAACAATAATAATAATAGAGAGCATTTATATATCGCGTATCCCTGTAAAGTACAAACTCTAAACGCTTTACGCTCTATCTAGAAATCTATGACATAGATGACTGTACCTGCGTACATAGCGAGTGATATATTACACCAAAAAGAAGTGGCAGGCAAGCAGGTATTGCATTCAATGGCACAGCAGTAGGCACAATTTACTGAAGTTTTGCAAGAGATATCACAGGTCATTTGGGCTCTGAGCAATCCATTGTCCCTCCCTGTGAGCTGAGGAAAGCCATACACCTGGGTGGATGAGTCAAAGAGTCAGTCATCGTCAACAGCCAGTCAGGACCCATCCCATCTTCTGGCCTCCAGGTCGAATATCTGATCTTCTACATCTCGGCGACACCTTCGGCTCTCTCGGCTCTATAATGCAATTTGACAAAATACCTTTTCACAGAAATTCCAGTTTCGGGAAAATAGCGATTCAATTTTCTCGATCGATTTCTTTTTAACACAATCATAGTGGACAAAATTATTTTTATTGTTTTATTGTGGATGCAGCCTTTCACTCCTAGGAAAGTAGGATATTATCGACTCTGAGTGCTGCTGCAGCCCCGCGGGGCTCCGGGTTTATAAGTAGGTTCTCTGCTCCCACCTGCAGGCGTTGTAAGCCCGCCAACGGTGGGGTGTCTCCAATGGGGTGCCGACATTCCAGGGGAGACATTATTTCTTCTCTTTCCTTGCTCCTGTCTTCTTTCCCGATTTCTTTCCTCTATTCTTCTTGACGTGTAGACATATCTTACCGCATTTGACACAATATAGCCGTAATCGTGCTGATGTGTCGTTAGACCCCAACGTAAACAAACACTGAGTGCTGTCCTGTGTTTACTGAGAATAATTTTCGTGAATACAAATTTGAAGTTTGGAAACTTTACCAGGAAAGCGGCTTCTCCGCCTACTCTTCATCTTTAACGTGCGTAACGTACACACGGGAGCTCCGATCCGAAATATTCGCCCTCGTCAGACAAGGCTAGACGTCAGATTTCCCTACCGAGAGGAAGCCAGGGGACCGTTGAATCACGGAAAAACAAGGAGGTTCTTATATTCAAATCTACGACGCAAATTTTTCGCCCAGGAGCATTCATTTAATCACACATTTCTAACGAAAAAGAAATGATGTACGGTATATCTAATGTGTTTGGATCTATATAATAAAATTGCAAGAAAACCCACAAATAGGCTGATGGACTCAAAAACTACTGAACGAATCCAACTGAAATTTGGCAGACAACATTGTTGCATATGGATCTGCAGTTTTAGGTAAAACGTATTATCTTTGACATTATTCTACAAATGCGGTAATAATTGAATAATAAATTCGCGAGGCTGCCGAGTTCGAATTGGACGTTCAATAGTATGATGCGTTCAAAACACGTTTTCTTTGAGTAACATTGAGTTTAATCAATCAAAATATCAGCATCCAGAGCTGCGTACGCTAGCCATACACTTTAAGTCACAGGGCTGTACAAATTTTATAAAAATCTCCGACGGAGGCCGTGTTTTTTTTTAGAAGGTTGTATTTTAAGAGGCCTACGTGAGGACAAGACCCATATCTGACGAAAGAAGCGGTTTGTCAAAGCCTAGGAGACGGCTCGGTTAACTCATCTACAGGTTTCTTGTATCAGATTCCAGCCAACATGCCTTGTTTTGTTGTTCAAGATCTGATTCACTCTGAGTCTTTGTAAAACCCAATCGGTGCAAGATTAAACTGTCACCCTTAAAATTTAGTCCCGGAGAAAGGCGTGTCTGGGCGGAGGTGTCGGGGGATGGTCGGTGGCCGTCTCAGATTGCACGTCAAAGGGATCAAGGCGAGGTGGGAAGATGTAGAGATTTGTTAAATAGAATGCCGGCAAGTTCGCACCTCTTGATCTAGCCGTTATTCATACGGCAAACCGTTTATCTTCCGTCTTCACCAGCAGGGTGTATGCGACACCAGACAATCAGCCGTGGTAATAGACAGTGCAACTCGACCTTCTGACGTTTGACATTTGACCCCGGAGTGCAAACAACCCACGGGAGTTGCTGACAGGACATGGAGAATTTACCGGTAACCCAATCCAGTGCTTTCTCGGGTGTTCGAAATCCTCCACATTCAAGAGAAAATCTATGGGTTTGAATAGTAAGCGTAAAGCTTAAAGTCTTAAAGTCTTTAAGCCTTGCGAAAATAATTCACGCTCTTACTAATCTCTAATTAGAAAACTGGAAAACTGGTGAAATCTGCACTCTTGTCTTGGTCTTTCATGGAATGGTGATTTTATTTTTACTTAACCCTTTCAATCCTACGAAAGTAGGATTATATCGGCTTTTAGAACCTGCCAATGTTTGCTGAGAAATTTTGTGGGTAGAAATTTGGAATTAGGAAATTTGGCCCGGACAACGGCACTCAGGCCTACTCTTCCATCGATTTTCAACTGCCAAGGGTTCTTTGACGTGCGTAACGTACACACGGGACCTCCCAAAATATATTCGCCCTTATCCGAGAAGGCTAGACGACGGTGTCCCTACCCACAGGAAGCCAGGGGACCGTTGAGTCACTGAAAAACTGCGGGTTTTCGATCTTCATGTCCTGTCATCCCCGATGCAGAACCCGCGAGACGATCCTGGCCTGTTTTCTCCATGAGCAGACGCCATACCCATTGAGCCACTGTGTCCCCCCTATGTTAACCTGTAGTAGAGCATACCTTTATCCTAGTTCGATTCAAACGCTCCAGTTCCACGCGGACACACACGATTGTGCAGGAAATCCAGCCTAACCAAGTTGCTCAGACGCTGTTCTGGTTCATGACGGTGCAAGTGTGTCATTGCTATAGAAATTCTGGCAGGAAGGGATCACTGGGCGTTGAAAAAAAATTAAAATAATCTCTGACAGCCAAATAAGGACATTTCCCCACGCCATACAAGAGTTATTTCACTTCCAAATTTGGTGGTGGCAATGATTATTCCAGCCCATGAAAAGACCTCATTAATTTTCGCCTAAGATATCCCGCTCAGTGTGAAGAATTTTGAAGTTATTCGATAGGTCGGACTAAATGTAGACCGTATCATATCCTCACACTGGAAATAGGATGACCATTTTCATTTTGACTTGGTAGAGCCTATTATTTTTTATGTACGAGTAATGAATTCGTACTGGGGCGACGCTTTCCTAACGAGTTAGTTTAGTGAGTTGTTTGTTTATTTTTAACGTGAATGCAACATCTTTAACAAATATCTATTCTTTGTGTGTAAAAAGTGGTAGTTTAATTTGTATTTTCTTTCTATTCAATAAGGGGAATCCAGTGATAGAAAAAAAACTTGTGTTGAAAAAGGTGAAATAGCAAGCTATCCTAACAGGGCTCAGGACTTGTAAGTGCTGGTAAAATGTTTAGTGAGCCTAACAGGAGCGGCATAGACAGAACAGGAATTTTTCAGAGCTTTTGAAAAACAATGACAAATTTTTAGTTCATAGTGACTTCCATCCCCGACCCCTCCAGAGCCAAACAAGGAATTGGCGCAGCATTGCGGTCACAGCCTAGCCCTGTGTGACATACGAGCCATCATCAGTCTAGTGTGATCTCTTAAGATCTGTCGGGAGTGGTCAGACATGAGATAAGGGGTGGGTGTGTCCAGGGCATACCCGCCAGCTAGCCAGGCAATGCTGAATAACAACGTGGGTAAATATAGCCCTACGACAGGTTGTGCTATTGTCACGGGGAGACTGCAATCTTAACCTTTTCACGCTCAACCCTAAGGATTTGATACACTCTTATGAATACTCACTCCTTAGTTTGTGCAGTGGATTTAGTTTACTCTCAAACTTACATTCGACAAATTATTTGTCTCGCATTGTCATTATGCCTAAACTGTCTTAAAAAAAAAAAAAAAAGCGATTAAACATCAACACGGAAATATTGGCACTCCAGTACTAAACACCCAGTGGCAGTGTGTTATTCTATGATGTCATTGCTATTCATTTTTCAGAAATGGCAGTTTGTGTTTTGACGTCACACGACCTAGGCGAGCTCAGTTCTTTGTTGTCCTATCTCCATTTTGGACGATTTGGAGATAATATGTAATGTGAAAGAGGGATAGTAAATGTACCATATTATACTGTAATCATTTCACCGATCACTTGCCCAAACAGGTATATTTTGAAAATCATTTTGTTCTATCTGATCTTTACAAAAACAGTTGCTAAACACAACTTACTAATTTTCTCAAAATATGAAAAATGGAGATAGGACAACAAAGAACTGAGGTGGCGATGAGAAGATGTTACGACACCGCGCACTGTTCAGGAAAGATTTCCAAAGTAAAAATATGGTGAGCTAGGCTGATGGGATCAGACTCTTGGACACTGAAATTTGAAGGGTTAAATCTACGGTGTTAATGGCAGGAACGTTTTTTCCCCGAGAATCAAAACACAGCTACGAGAGGTATGTACTTACCAACTCTCAGAACTTTTGCACCGGAAGTGGTCTCGTGGTCTTAGAGCTGAGTTTATCACTTCTGAATGGGACGCGAGAGAGACAAAGCGCCGTGTCGCACCTTGAGGATCGGGAACATCATAAAAATACAATCTACAATCCATGCAAGCACAAGGTCCTGCCCCAGGGTTGTAAAACTGTCACGCACTACGCTGGTCCGTCCCGCACCTCCATTAAACAAATAGATCTAGACCACCAAATTGGGCGCCGACTGAACACTAATGGACGCTTATCCAAATAAATTACACGGGTTATCACTGTATGTGCGATTCAATCATTTTTTTTTTTTCTGTGCATCCTTGTCGGGGAAAATTTGATTTAGGACTTACATAGTTCGTTACATAAAATAATATGTATTACAAATCGCTAAGTAACTTATCGCTCTCGTGACAAATCAGAGCTCTGGTATCTAGATTAAAAATCAGTAAATCAAAGGCAAAATTTGAGTCCATCTGTCTGTACTCTGATCCCCGCAAACTGTCACTCCGACTGTCGCGTCGACTACTTTTTTGTATAACCTGAGACTGACCAGTAAGTCATGGGCTGGACAACTTGATCGAACGGTGGACGAAGCGAAGGCGAATGATCGAGTGTGTGTGCAATGACCAGCGGTCAGTGATGTGGTGGTGTGTGGTATGTGCTTTGCCAGTCTCAAATTAATGAACGGCCACATTTTTGTGACAGTCTCGACAACGCAACAACTTTCTGGGATTTTAACAAAAAATTACTTCAGAAACTGACAGATCAACCGTCCTGATCAATTTTTGTATCAAGACATACCTCTCTTTTTTTTTTTTTCCATCAATCT
>JBCAUA010082494.1:0-10721 GCA_038406235.1 Peronia verruculata | reverse complement strand
ATTTCGTAAAAAGGGTTCATCTATATTCAACCCTCCACAAATTGAATGGCACTTTAGAGTCCATATCCATTTAGACTACAGTTCCAAAAGTTCCTCTGGTGAGCCCGATTGCAGACCGGTTATCCTCATATGACTTATAAGTAATATGGTCAGGTAGATTAAAGTGATGCCTTACAGGATATGTTTCAGGGTTGGTCTTCTTAGTCCTAACACCACTCTGATGATTGGAAAAATCTTGTTAGCAATGATATAGTTGTCTTGCCCACATATTATTTGTTGCATAACGTACAAGTGATGACATAAACCACATTTTTGCTACTATGTCTAACGGATTTTTAATGTAATGCTATTGTTTTGTTGCACTGCTGTAGATATAGTGACACTCAGTGGCATGCGGGCAGGTCATGCACTTAGGTTTACCACAAGGTCGGAAATAATTCTGTTATTTGTTTGAACGTGTTCGGACCAAAAGATTGGATAAACTGGGGGAAATTTCCGTGCGAAAATGGGGGGATCATTGAACATGTTTATAGTCATCTCTGATTTGGTTAGGATGTCGGCGTGCTTGTCATATAGCTCTCTCATGTTGGGTAATTTCTTATTATGTTCAAATATATAAACAAGAGGGTGGTGAGTGTTTTTCTGTTTGTATCTCAATAATTCATCTCTCCCAATAGTAGTAATGTTATTGACGATCGGATCAATCATGTCAGGTCTGTAGCCGTTTTTGATTAGTTTTATCTTGAACTCTTGCCTTCTTTTGGAGAAGAGATCATTGTCTGAGCTCATCCTTAGGAGAAGAAGGAAGCTGCTATGACTATGGATCTAAAAATGTGAATAAGGTGGTCTGGGGAGGGGTGTAGGTAATTGTGAGCGTCAGGGGATTTTTCATAAAGATCAGTGCAAATTTTATTTTCAGTAATTTTAAGCTGGACATCCAAAAAGGAATGAAAAGGTAAATTTAATAGTACTGTGAATTGTGTTGAGATGACTTTCAAATTGCATAATACTGTCTTCATTGTTAGGGTATAGCAAGAAGATGTCATCTAGAAATCTGACAGTCTATAGTGGTTGAATTATATCTCTGACCGCTACAATCTTTTTATTCCACAACGACTGCATAAATACTTTTGCGTATGATGGAGCAAAGGGAGAACACTTAGATGTACCCTGAATCTGCAGGAAGTGATGGTCTAAAAATTCAAAATTATTGAGAGTTAAACTAGTTCAATCAAGACACAAATTTCTGATATTTGTTTTTGATTGTCTGTGGAGCAGTCACTTAAAGCTCCCCTGCATGCCTCTATTCCTTCAACGTGTGGAATGAAATTGTACATGTCGACCACGTCTACGGCAAAGAGTGTTGAGGAGCAAGGAAGAATAGCTGAGTTATTTAGATCATTAATACTGGACAAAAGATGTATCGTATCTTTGCAATAAGTTTGTTCGTAAAAGGAACAAGGAAGTTCAAAATATGATCTAGGAAATAAGAGGTTTTTGTTGTGGGATCTTAGATAGATGAGACTATGCCTCTGAAAGAGAGGTTCTGATTTTCTAAGTTATCGGAGAGGTTCAGTTTATGAATTTTAGGGAGGCCGTAAAAATAGGGAGTTGTTATGTCTTCTATCAATATATTATCCTTCAGCTGGTCAGAAATTAGTCCAATTTTATTGAGCTTGACAATTTGTTGTGCGATCATCCTAAAGTGCCGCATAGATCTGTCTTCCGAGAGAGGTTTGTAAGTGGCAGGGCGTGCTAGCACTTCCAACATTTTAGCCTCATAGACAGATTTCTTTAACAGTACAATGCAGCCGCCCTTGTCTGCTTCTTTTATAACAATGTCTTTGTTTGTTTTGTGTCTGGCCATCATTATCACCATCAGTAACCGCATGATAAATAATTGTTTTGAATAATGAGCAGAAACTGTCAACCGGCAACTAAGTTAATGTATCAATATAAATGAATAAGAAATAGCTGTGCAGAATGAGGCACCTTGACCATTGTCCAAATTACTTGCCTTTGCTATGTGGCTGAGTTGTAAGACAAGAAGGAAAGAAGTTAAAAATCATTTTCTTTAACTGTTACTTGAAAACATGCGGAAGAGAAACATCTGGTAAAAATCAGAATGATGAACACGTTTACTTTTCATTGTGATATATTTCTAACATTTTTGTGCCTTTGTGCTTTAGATGTTACGTACAGATTACTAGAATAAAGGCGATTTTCCCCTCTTTGCACTGTTTGTATTATACCTCTTGTTCCCTACAACAGGAAATAACTGGCTGTAAACAAAACGAAACAAACAAAGAAATAAAAACAAACAAACAAACAAGCAAAGAAAAATACGTTAATTAAATCTGTTGAAATGTGGAAGAATCTGGAACATCAAATTTTCCAATCTATTTGATTCATCACCATCATTTTAACTGTTTCAACCTCATCACTATGACCGCCACCATCAACATCACGATCACCATTTCTTCTATCTGACTGGAATCTGAGGGCGCATCCAGACAAGTTATTGTGCCCCACAATAATAGGAATACGTAAAAATGTATGATTTACAATAACAAAAGGGTAAGTCTTCGTGTCGAATTGTAATTCTATGAAACAATCAATGTTTGTGATAACTGAAGGTATTGCTGCAATATACCCTGACCTGGCAAGCTTTCTTCAAGAGTAGTTTCATTTCAAAAGGTCCTTAACAAGAAGGCAGACCTATTTTGAACACAGATATTTAAGTTTGTGGCGGCATCTCTGATCCAAAGTAGAAAAGATGTAATTATTTCGAACTGCCAAAGCAAAAGCTCTATACAATGTGATATAAAGTGCAAAATGTACACCATGAGCTTTATGAGTCTTCAGACATGAACGATGAGCAATACTCAGCCACACGCTGTTCTACAATAGTTTTTTCTGATCAATGACGGGGACATTTTCTTCTTTTTTAATAATTTTTTAACAGTGCTGTCAGTGCTTTCTTTTGATAACATGCTTCTACCTTACAATTTTGCTTTTTCAGAAAAGCTGCGGATTTTCTTTTTTCTGTTAGAATTCACTTCCGCCTCTTTATCACTGCTGCACGCTGATCATTGAGTGGTGTTACCCATGTTTTTCCGTCAATTCGTTTCTCTTCCTTCCTTTCCTCACCAACTTTCCAGCCAAGACAACTTTGACATTGTTCCTGTTGTTTCGATAAGGAGCTCGGTGGTTAATCTCGAAGTCATATCTCTTCCTCTCTCCCTCCCCCTCCCCCCGGCCTCGCCCCCCCCCAGCACATTTTTTTCTCTCATCCCGTCTGACTGGCCATACTCATTATAATTAATTTTTAAAAGATTCATTCATTCATTCATTCACTCACTCAAATGATTCATTCGTTCATTCATTTATTCATTCATTCATTCAAATGATTCATCCAATTCTTCATTTATTCATTCATACGTTCATACATTCAGTCATCCTTTCATTTATTCATTCATACTCATCCCACATACTTCTCCACATTCATTCACTCAGTCATTGAATCATCGATTAATTATTTCATTCATTCATGCATTTATTCATTCGTCCATCCATATTCAACCCACATCTTTCTCTTCTCCACTCTATTCCTAACTACAACAAACATTATTTTCCCTCCCTCAGTCTCCCCCATTCAACTCGCACTCCCCCCTGCCTTCCTCATATACACTGTTACAACTCCAGTACTGCTCTGTAGACTTTAATTCACCTGTCAGGTAGTGCAGATATCCTGCCTCCTGGGCCTTTGCACTAGGGGTCAAACTTCCGGGTTCGTATCCTGTCTGGTCCTGGCATTTGCCCTTGGGAAAGAATGTTTTACATATTTCCTGACTTGACTTTAATTAAAATGGATATTAAAACTATAGACTGATTGTTATGTGCTAAATTAATAACATCTGTGTCATTGGGAGTAATTCGAGATTGTCATGCGAATGAAACCTTTTGTGTAAGAACAATAAGAACTGTATAATTACTCTCTTAGATAATTATTACGGTTAGGGTTTTCATAAGCTTTTTAACCTCCAGTCCTGGTGGTTATCTCAGTTGTAGAAAAACGAAAAAAAAAAAAAAAATTAAGTTTCAGAGCTCAAAATGCTCTTTCCTTTTTGTATAATTATTATATTTTCCATTTAGACCCCACCAGATAGCAAACAAAAGTGTAACTCTTCGACCACTGTTTCAATCCACTACCGTCAATCCCAGATTCACAAACTGGAGATCGTTGTGCTCGGTCCGATAACTTTCCATTACAAGACAACAGAGGGATTGAACAAGCAGTAAGAGAGAGAGAGAGAGAGAGAGAGAGAGAGAGAGAATCACGTGTGAGCCCTTAACTAAAAAGATACACCATACAAAATCTTGGATTGCAACTGCATATTTATTTAGCATTTGTGAAGCACAATCAAAATATCAAGCTTTTCTCTTCATGAAGTTTGAGGAATGTTTTTGTTTCTTTTTCATCTGCTTTTTGTTGGTGTCCCATGTCTTTTTCCTCCCCTGAAATCTCCCCCATTTATCTGGTTTTAAGAAGATTCGCTTTCTTCTAATGTTGTCTTCTTCTCACATTTAACCTTTCTCAGCTGGGTGTTGCACATCTCGGATGTAGTACCACTCAAAGAAAAAAAATTATATAACATTTAACTTAATCACAGAAACAGTTACGTGCACAATAGATCAAGAACACCAACTTCTTGTTGTAAAATCCATTATCAATGGATCAGGGTTTGTTGATCGAAAAACTGCACATCTTTACGGCTGTCGTGAGCTTTAGCCTGTATGTCTGAAGCCAAGCGACAATACTGTATTCATTGTCAACCTCAGTTAGTGAGACATGACGTCAGTACTCTTTGTTATTGATTTACAAACCATACATTTCTAAGACTTTTATGAGCTTCAAGGGCATTATTGCTCAGACTCAATTAATTTGCAAAGGGAGTCGATGAATGATGGCCATGTTGCTGGTATTCTAGAGCACTGAGAAAACATATTCAGTTTCTCAACTTCTACATTGTGGTTGTCTTGCTTTTGGCATTGGATTTTCATCTTCCGTCTGGCGGTATAATGTCACACGCTGTCTTACGAGGTTACCACCAACTCGCTTACATCCGTCCACACAGAACACACACATAAACACACATAAAAACTGAAAGGGACTACCTACTAAAGGTCCATGGATGTAAAGTTAATCAACTTTTTAAAAAACATCATGGCTTAAAGTTCCGATAGTTACAAAGCTGCCCCCCCCCCCTTTCTCGACCTTTCTCTTCCACACACTTCACCATCCAGGTCCGTTTCTTAATTCAATATTTTTATATCCATGGAGTGCTATTCCCCCCCCCCCCGCCCCAATCTTTTTTTTTTTGAGGACAACTTAGCAGTTTAAGCAACCAGGGACAGCTTAAGTCCCAGTCCGTCATTGGGCCATTGTTTACTCCCATTAATCTTGGCCTGCATATGTTTGTTCCTTTCGCTTTTTAGTTTAGAATCATAAAATCATCCAACATGTTTTTAAAACAGTTGCCAGCTTATTTTGTCAAGATTCTTGGAGTTAATTTCGTTTTCTGTCATTGCACTTTGATCTTTAGGTAAATTAATATGTTATATTCTGCCACCAGCAGGGCCGAGTCATCTTCCTCTTCTTCTTATGTATCATTCCGCCGCGCAGAATTTGTCTGAACATACCCGGAGTCGATGTGCCGACCTTCTCTCTTGGGCCAGATGGGTGCGCTGCCACAAGTGCATTTCCGTCCAGTCTTTCATATCACCTACCCATTTTTGTTTGGGCGGTCCCTCCCTCTCTGGTCTTCAATTCTTTCTGATAGGTTGTTTTACTGGATGGTTTAATGTCTTACGACGTGACTAAAGTAGGTTAGTCCGTTGGTTTTCATTTTTCTGAACAGACCTCTCCCCACACCTAGTCTCTACAAGACATCCCTCATCTTTCACCTTGTCTTTCCATCTGATCTTAGCTATCTTCCCGAAGACCCACATTACAAAGGCTTCTATTTTTCTCATAGTTTCTGCCTAGAGAGCCCATGTTTGATTTCCATATAAAACTAATTGATATATGTAAAGGTTCTCTGCATTAAGTCTGAGTGTTAGTGAGATGTCTCGGGATGTAAGAATGTTATTCATTTTAATGAACGTTGATTTGGCTTGAACTATTCTGATATTTATATCTTGGGCATTTTTATTTCCTTCATTCACACAAGCCTAGGTACTTGAAGTGTTGTAATTGTTCAAGAGGCCTTCCATTAGCTATGATAGTGTTCTTTTCCTTTCTGTCCTGCTGATGACCATTGTCTTTGTTTTGGCGACATTCGTGTAGAGGCCCTTTTGTTCACTTTTTATCTTCACTTAATTAAATGTTCTTTGTGGATCATCGTTGTTACTTCCACGTAGAGTGGTGTCGTCGACAGATCTGATGTTGTTTTAATTATTACAATGGATGGTGGTGCCAATCATACTTTGGATTCTCTGAAGATGTACTTAGTATATATGCTGAACAAAATGCGACGACAGCACACAGCCTTGTCTAACTCCTCTTTTGATTTCTTTTGGGTTAGATAATTCTTGATCAACTCTGATAACTGTCTTCCAATTCCTGTATAATTCTACGATGATTCGTATATTATCTTTACCACCTAGACCAGCTTTACCTGTGCACTGACCATTTCTGAATGTTTTACCTTGTCGAACGCCCTTGGTTATGTTCTGCAACCAGTAGGCCGAGTCATCAATGCTCTTCAATCAAACATTTTTGTAGCGACTTGGACTAATATTGTGGCATGGGGTGGAGGAGGACCCATTCTGTGGATTCCATACGAATTATCAGTCCTAGTACAGGACTTGCTGTCTTGTATGAAATCCTGGATACTGACAGTTTTCGAAGTTTAAACAAACAGAGGCTCTCGCCTCTCTCCTACTAATGTAGTAGGTTTGGGACAAACTTAGGAATGCTAGAAGTTCTTTATTTTAATTCTTTTTTCGAGAAACGTACAATTTAGCCGGCGCTCTTTCTTTCTAATAAACATATCAGAGATATTGGAAGTTTGTTTGATTTTGGTTTGTTTTCTTTCCTTTTCAAAGAAATAAAGTAATACATTATATTTTAATATTGTGCAAACCCATCGTTATCTTTGGAAAGAAGGTGAAGAATAATTGGACTGACAAGAGGGTTTCGTCAAAGCATAGTTAAAAGGAGCTTCATTTCGACTAACCCAAGAGCTGATTACCTATAAATATCATCCCGACACTTGTTTAGTAAGTACAGTCTGATTTTTGCATCATATATTTTTAGATCTTTGCCCCAAATTTTGTTTTAAATTCTGTGACTGATAACTTCACCTGGATCACATCGAAGATAGTTCAAATAAGTTCCATTTTTCGAAGGTGGAGGATATACTGTGTATATGATACACATGTCATGTTGTTATATATCTCTATAAAGTTATTTTTTTGCTTCCTTTTTTTTTTTTTTTGACAAACATAATGCCAATATTTCCATGAGAAATGAAAGAGGCATAGAGATATAATACTTACTGCTTGTTTCACCGCCCCCGCCCCCAACCCCCCCCCCTTTCCCTCATCCAACACCGTCTCAGATAATACTCAATGAGTGCACAACATTTATTTGCTGTTTCAAAACATCTCTTTATTTAAATCGGGAAGCAGTAACTATTTCCTCCCATCGTCAACCATCAGAATGTGTATGTTATTCATTGAAACATCTTGTTGAAAGATATTTCGGGAATAAATGGCATTCTAAGATTCATATCTGTGACACTATAAGCTCAGGCTGGGCTCACACTAATTAGAGGTCTACAAATGTAGTTACTGGGAATTGAGAACAGCAGTTACAATTGGAATTTACAAAATGTAAAGACAAAATAAATGGTAACTGTAAGAGTGCTAACATTTCAACTTTAAAACAAAGTGCAGTGAAAGCATCATCTTCTTCTATGTCCATGACGCAGAGCATATTATACTTATACAATTATTCTACAGTTGCAAAGCATTATTGCAGATCAATAATAAAATGGAAAAAAAAAATATAGCAAATTGACAATGGTGAGTCACTCAATGGAGGAACAACCAATTCTAGGATGAAGGGGGATGGGGAATTGAAGGGCGGACGAGTTATTTTATGGAATCTTTGCTTTTTAAATCTTGAGGTCCAGAATACAGCATGGAAGCAACGAAAGAAAAATCGCTGCAGTCTAACCACTGAGACAACAAGACGTGGCAGTATTATAATTTACTGTCCTTTCATTTGTTATTTCATTTGTGTCCAATTTTTAGACAGGCACCGATGACACATTAAAACAAAAATATGAAGATTTAGGCAAACAATGCTTTTAGTTATCCTTTAAAGTATCGCCTTAATGAAATAGCTGTTACAAATTAACAGTAAAGGATCAATGTGTAGCTGGGAACAAGAAATGCAGGACTGTTTTTGTTGTTAAATAACCTACTGCGCTACTGAGGGTCTATTGTTAAATCTCTCGAGATAACCACTTGCAGGGAGTTGAAAGGCACAGGAGAACTCAACTCTAACGGAACTTACTCTTAGTGTACAGTTTCTTTCATGCATAAGTACGTTCTCGCGTGCGTGTGTTTATAAGCCACGCATATACAGATTTGAAGATAAAAAAAAAAAAAAAACCCAAAGAAACACCAGAAAACAGCAACAAAGTGACTTCGATAAAAGCAGGCAGAGCCTCTAACAAAGTAGACTATTGTTATCCCACAAGCAGGAACTCCTTAAGGTACTGGCAGCAGGCAGGTGCGAATACTCTGTTTTTGTCGATAACCGAGAGGATGGTGGAGGTCTGGTAGGACGATAATCCTGCTGTCTTCCAGCACAGCATCCAGGTAGCCTGGCAAGGCGTGCTGATGGGAGTCTTCCACCAGGATAAAGACACGGCCCTGGTTATCCGGCCTCACTGAGTAGCTGGCATACTGAAGGAAAGACAATAGAATAGATTGAGTACTTTTATACCATAGATAGGTTAGATGTCATATGTTAATCAAATAACTATGAAAATATTCAGCTAAATCTTCAAAATCGTTATAATTTTATATCTTAGCCTTAATGGCATTTTCATTTTGGTCTGAAAATTGTTCATTTTTATTTATGTATTTTTTAATTTACACTTGTGACATTTTATTAATTATTATTATATTATATTATATTATTACTATTTCATTCTATCCTATTCTATTTTCTTGTAATCATTCTAATTAGAGAGATAAACACACACAGACAGTGGTGGATAAACGGTTAGACAGACTAACAACTGATAGAAGACAGATGGATGGACAAATAAACTGTCATGTATAATTAGACAAACGATAATCAACCCAGTCATCTCACCTTCATGATTATATCTGCCATGTCGTACTCATGCAGAAAGTTCCTTGTAATCAGAAGGAGTACACGCCAGCTGTCCTGAATGGCTTCCATGAACAGTTGGTCCCTGTAGCCGGTATCGAAGTCCCGATGGTGAATGAAAGTGCTCACCTTGAGTTCATCCTCCAGATACCTAGGCAGTTTTAAAACAAGCAAATTGACATTGTCACAGTCTGATAGTTTATACTTTTTCTTTGTCATTTGTTTGTTATGCGTGCTTTTTCTTTTACAGAGGGATCTCTTCCAGAGAGAGGAGAGAAGAACAGTGTTATGTACTTAAATTGTATTGATGGATAGATTATCATAAGGCTTGAGGAGGTGAGGCACCAAACTGAAGAATGTACTCGCTTACTGTTATCCTGCACAAACAACGGTGTGCCAATAGAAGCTTATTACAGAATTATCTAAGCTTGAAACAAATTTACTGGAACTACAATAACATTTGTTTTTCTGTTATGTGAAAACTTTACTCAGAGAAAAAAGTTATTCCAATTGAATTCTTCAAAGAGAACCGTATCTTCAGTGAAACACGTTTAATTAGTGCACCAGAAAGTAATTTGAGAGAAAGTCAGATCTGTGGCGCTGTACCCATTCGGGATACGATTATGATAGAAACCAACAATTTATAATAACTGGTTCTAACATATATTAAAATAATTAATTAAGTTCATCATGACGAACAGAATCACTAATTAAACGGAGGGGTAAAGATTCTTTATCAGTGGACGGATAAAGGACTAAACAATAAAATTCTTAATTACTCGAACATTCGAAGTTTAGTACATACTAAGGGCCGTATTATATCAAAGTTTGCATGGTAAAAAGGGCTGTAGAATATTTCTTATTTAAATGATTATTTAAACTGATATTGAAAGACTATTTTTCCCCCACACGAAATACTGGTTATGGTAAACCTATTGTTTTTTCATTGTTAAACAATACACCAGAATTATTATATTATGGCCATATTACGACAAACAAAGTATATATTAAGTTCATGAATGAAAGAAAAACAAACAAAGAAACAAAATATATATTCGGATGAAAATACTGCTTATCGAAGCGAGCAACAGTTATTTAGCAGGTATCCAAAATACAGATGTGTGAACATGCGATTTGCCGTAAGGCCTGCCTTTGTTAACAATATTCCTTCGTCACGACGGAAAAGAAGATATCAATTTTGGAGTGGAAGCTTAGTAAAAAAAAAAAAAAAGGAGGTGAGGAGGGGGGGGGGGGGGGTTGTTGCTGGGGCTCTTTTCCATAAGGCATCTAATGAAAAACCTATTTC
>JBCAUA010082483.1:0-10721 GCA_038406235.1 Peronia verruculata | reverse complement strand
CCCCCTCCCCTCTGTTTATTTAAACTGCAATATCTCTGGCGAGAATACATCTTGCTCAAAACAGAGTAACATTCGGTTTAATCAATCAAAATATCAACACCAAAAAGCGCAAGCTAGCCATACACTATTAGTCACACAATATATTAAAAAAAAAAATCTACCACGACAGCCATGAGTTTTCTTCTAGTCTATACTGTAAATCTGCATCAAAATCCATAAAAAGCTTATGGACTCGAAAAAATACTCACTGTGTCCATATGAAATTTAGCACACAAAAGTGGTGCATAAAGACTTGTGTTTCTACTTACATACAGCCGAAAAAAAAAAAAAAACCTTACTGTTTTTTTTAATGTTATTCTTAAAAAAAAAAAAACCCAAATAATTAAATGGTAAAGCACCAGAATGTTTGATCCAAAATGCACATTCGAAAAAAAGAAAAATAAATAAAAACATGACGTATTTCAAAACACCAAATGTATCTAAGAGTAACAGGCGGTTCGTTCATCCAGAATACCAACATCGAGGTGCGCACTGCGTACCCTTTTAAATAGCAAGGTCATGGGTTTTCTTCCTGTTATAGAGACAAGTACACAGCACGAGGTCAAGATATAAAAATTATTAGTAAATTGCGTTGTGCTGTGTTGGGGTTTAACCACACATCAGCATGATTACTTAAACACAGTAAGATACGTTTACACGTCAAGAAGAAGAGAGGAAAGAAAGTGGGACAGAGGACAGGACCAAGGAGAGAGAGAAGAGATGTCCCCCTTGGAATCTTGAGGATGGCACTCCATAGGAGACACCCCACCGATGGCGGGCGTACACCGCCTTCAGGTGGGAGCAGAGAAGCTACTTATAAACTCCAGGCCTCAGCGGGGGATATTAGTGGGTGCAGTTTCCTTTTTGACACAGTAAACACCATAAGAGTAGGACGAAATAATGATGGTATAGAGGGATTTGTTAAATGTTATTCTGACTGATAATTGAGAAAGTAAGTGGACAGAGATTTGGATTACAAAGTGGCTGCTTTGATGTCCTGTAACCGAGGAATATAACCTCTGTGTCTTTCTCTCCCGTCTCCCTGTGTGTCTCTCTATATTTCTGCCTCTCTCTCTTTCTCTTTCTTTTTTATCTTTTTTTCTGCATCTCTCTCTCTCTCTCTCTCTTTCTGCGTAATCTTTGTATAAAAATAGGGTTTTTCTACTCATCCACGCAGCGGCCTGGACCTAGAGTTTGCCTCTAGGGCAAACGTTGTTGTTCTTTTGTTTTGTCAAAAAAAAAAAAAAAAGGGCCAGAGGGACAAGGCACGTCACAACTTTTAGAGGTCAGAAGAGCTTGCATTCAAGGGAAAGCGAAGTTTGACATCTGGGGCCAGCATGGAGCGCTGCTAAGATAACTTCTGTCCTGTGATGAGATTACGAATAGTGACAGTTATACTGGTTGTTTCCATCTGGAACAAAGGAAAAGGAATTGAGAAGATAATTTTGCTAGGTATATTAAAACTTGGTTTTAAAAAGTGGCAAAATACCCGTGGAGCTATATTATGCTTCTTAGAGTGCCTACAGACACATTAGAAATATCCTTCAACTCCAGAACATAATAATTACTGGCTGGGCGGATCAGGTTTGCTTTAAGAGAAAATCTGCTAATATCTAACTTGGAGCCATGCACGAAAACGTTAATCTCTCATCAATAAAACTGCTTGGAGCGAGGTCAATCTCAAATGCAAATATTTACTCACAGAAATGAGACAAGAGGGGATGAAATCAAAGGCTCGATCAAATTGAGGCGAATGGCAAGTAAATTATTAATGCATTTTTTTTAAAATCAGAAAACCCCGCTGTCTCCATTAAAATTTTTGCTGAAATATATTGAGTAAAGATCCAGATCTTGTTGTTTTGTGACATAACTAAATGAAGATTTAAAATGGTTAGTGAAATCGATCAGTCATTTTCTCACTATAATCAGCGGTACGATGTGAACGTCATCACTGTAACTGCCAATCTCTCGATTTCTTCCCAAATCATATTAACATTCTTAACCAAATGAAAGGGAAATGAATAAGCCAACAGTGATACCAATAACTCAATTAAGCTTAAAAACTGATCAGAGCCTGATATCATTATGTTGTGTATCAAACTGCAAGGGCATTTACTCCTTAATCATAGAAATATCAACGGGTCAGTCTAGACAAGCACTCTCGAGCCATACTTTGTATGAAAATTCCTGTTCAAACAAGAGCATACACAAAATAATAATATTTATAGCAAAGTGCCATCTTTTAGTGCATCTTAGCTACACTGTCACTGAAAAAGAGCACGCCAATTTCACATCAACATTTGAACATGAACACGATAAAAATAACAATGAATGATCACTTCAATTTAATCATTTATAGATGATGGCAGATATTGATCCTTCATTAATTTGTGAGGCATATATTTCAGTACAAGTCAAAAGGGTAAGTGATGTTAGCAACTATTAAATTGCACGAGTGATCATTAGGATCATTTCTATGGTAGATTTCGAGAGATATAACCATCCGAGTTTTGACTGGGGATAGCTGGTGTATTGCCCTACAATATCCGCCACATGCCAGCAAACATTTCAAGTAAAACTATTTAACAATCCATCCTTTTCCTCCAATTCGTTTCGGATGGCCGGTCATTCCACCTGCCCTGCATTTACTCTTAAGAGCTATATCAACAGGTTCAGAGATTTTTATACCCTTTTAATGGCTAGATCTATCTCTAAGCTTTTAAGATGTTGATCGATAATTGCGGTATTTAAGGCAGGCCCAGCAAAAGGATGGGGTTTGCAATATTAACGAATAGAAATCACCTCCACTGAGTCGCATAAAGAAGCGCTGCGGAGAAGAGAAAATGCGGAGTCCATTTTGCGGCCTGTCTTTAGTGAATGCCCTACACTAAAGATAACAAGATCACAGCACAAGAAGTTATGTAGAAATCGATGTACTGAATTTTTAAATCACTATCTACAGAATAGATGCCGCAAAGATGGCAAACGTTTCCCCTTGAAAATGCTATGTGCTATACAAAACTTCAAAATCCCAAGAAACAGCCCAACTCTTCTTAACAAAAATAACAATCCAATTCAGTGATCCATTATCGTCTAAAATTATTTCTTCGACAGAGTTCAAGACACAACAACAACAACAAAAAAAAAAAACAAACTGATTTTTATCAAAAACACGAATTTGAACAAATAAATTAAAGACAACTTGGGTATGACATTCACAATGTAAGAGCGTCAGTTGTTTGATACTTACATGAGACCGAGAAACAAGGTTAAGAAGAGGAGCTATTGAATTTAGGAAAATCGCAAAGAACAAAAACAACAACAACAACAACACACACACACACAAACACACACACACACACACACACACACAACAGCGATCCCTTGACCTCTGGTCAACAAGGGCAATACGATCGTATAACTGTTCTGCCATAGAACTGGAAGAATCCGATCTTCGAAGTCAGCCATAACCTGTCTTGGTAACCTTATCATAGACCTCAACTTGGGTTATTTAACCAGTTATAAGCAGGTATGGATCGTTCTCATTAAACGAGCCAGAATCCTGTAGAGTAAGGTCTGATCTATGATAGAGGATTACGGAACCTGTGGCTATCCCTGGCCCCTTGTCATAAGTTCATTGACATCCCGTAATGGTTGAGGTTCTGTTATGACGTCATCTGTTGGTCATAATGTCGATGGTGTTTTGTAATGTTTACCTTACAGTAGGAAGCCTGATATGCTGTATTATGTAGTGCAGAGACTCGTAACTAACTTAATGTGAGAGATCTCACAACATGTTTTGATAGGAAAAATTCGGTCAGTTGTGTCATTAATGCTGGACAGCGCGATGCGAAAGAGAATACAGATAGACAGAGAGACAGAGACAGACAGACACACATACAAATAAAGCAAACATAGAGAGGGTGTAGGGATTTTTTTTTAAATTAGAGGTAGAGATAAAAAGAGAGATGATAAATGCAAGAAGATAGACTATGGTAGATAATTATAGATGACAGGTTAAAAGACAAAGAGAGAGAGAGAGAGAGAGAAGGAAGGAGTTTGATATTCTATGAACAAATTCATCTTCGCACTTGTATGGCGCAATGAAAAAAAAAATACAAAAGCACACGGAAATTTAAATTCCCAAAGAAATAGTGATTATCCGGAAAAAGTCTCTATATTTTGTCAGTGTTAAATGTCAATAGGAGAGTGTCAAGGTCCCAATGTTCTCTGTACGTCAGAAAAGCCTTTTGAAATATTTCTCCCTTCTTTTTTGTTTAGCTTTCCAATATCTGTGGCAACTTTTAATCTTTATTTTTAGTTACTATTTCAGACGGTCATTTTTTGCACCCGTTTTCAATTTACATTTTTCTGAAGCTGGGACCTTCGTATTTTGAGAGGAGACATAGTATAGCCAATATTTATTTACATAATGCCTAAAATGTTATGATTTTATGTACGAAAATTTCAGTTCAGTTCATTTTACACTGTAGAACAAAAATTCTAATTTTTGTGGAAACATAGAGTTATTTCATCTTATTTATCTTATTTCGGCTTCTGTCAGCTATAAGAGGTTCAAGTTATGAACATAGAGTGTGGCTGTTTGCGGAGCTGTTCCAACATTGACCTAGTCTTCTTCTTCCTGTTCAGCCAGAGTATCTGCTGTCACGTTGTTTCTCTCGATGGTTGGTCCTGGTGAGGACACATCCGCCTAAGGCTACAAACACATCTGACTGGCTTACGAATCCTCAGCCATTGTAAATTCATGAAATGTGCGTTGGTGATTTAAACCCTGACCAGGGTAACAAACAGCATCGTGGTTGTTTATAACATGCTTACAGCAATGCCAACATACACAGAACACACAACAGCAATAACAAAATAAAAATAAATAAATAATAATAATAATAATAATAATAACGAAATGAGAAAGAGAACAAGGCAGGCTAAGGATCCTCCGTAAGTTGGTCTGAATATAGTACTTGTAAAGTCGACAATCGCGAACTATGAAGTCCAATCTAGAATGTGGAAGCTGAGGTCAAAATCAGCTACACACAGGCGGGCTCATAATACTCAACATACGATGGAGCACTCTGGTTCTGGTCTTGGTTGCTGCAGGCTTTTTCACCCATTGCATGACTTTACTTCGTTTGTTTGTTTCAGGGAAGATAATGTACAAGGATGGCCAGGACTGAGTCCTTTCGTTTGCCAAGAATTAACTTTCAGGCCCATTGCTGGTCATGATTACCCATTCTGTTTTTCATTTGTGTGACATTTCTGTGGGAATTTTTTTTCAGGTTGTCTTTGGAAGGGTCAAAGTTGATGCTAGACAATCAATGACATGGTTTGGTCATGGCACTAAAGTTCCATTCAGTAAAAGAAGGCAAGGACAGGTCCAAAAATAAGATTGCCTTATAACACTAAGGAGTGAACTAGACCGTCTCAACTCTACTAGAAGCGGTGACAAAAATGTTAAGAGTTAGAGTTATGACAAAATCATTGGCGTGTCTGGATGAGTGGGCTCTATACATATCTTATTTTGTTACCTGTATGTGGACCACAAAGAAAATACGCATACGTCTACTAAAATGTTACCGTTTTAAAATATGTTTCATTATTAATATCATATAAAGTATATATTGTCATAAAAATGCCATACTTGGCTGTTTGTTATTATTATTGTTATTATGTTGTTATTATGATCAATATTATCGATGATCACTATTATGATGAAGATCGGACCCCCCACCCCCCCCCCCGCCCCCGGGTATATAAGTAGATTCCCTGTTCCCACCTAGAGGCGGTGTAATCCCGGCATCAGCAGGATCTCTCCTATGGCATGCTGACCTCGACGTTTCAGGGATGACATCTCTTTCCTCTCTTCTTGCTTCTGTCTTCTATAACGCTCTCTTTCCTTTCTTCTTCTTGACATGTAAACGTATCTTACGGTGTTTTGGGCACAATATAACTCTAATCGTCTTGATGTGCCGTTAAACCCCAACACAAACAAACATAACATGATGGTTATAGATTTGTTACGCTTTCTTTTTCTTGTTATTGGAATTGCCAGTGTTATTGTCGTTGTTATTGTTATTGGATGAGAGCCATCGTTATTGTTATTACACAGCTATTATAATTGTTCATATTCGACCGAGCAGAAAAACTGGGAATCTTCTTCTTCTTCTTCTTCTTCTTCGTTCCCTCTCATGATGTCTGTCACAGTCTAAGTCCGATCTGCCGTAGAAACACCACTGTCTTCCCGAGATCCTCCAGTTCTCCATAGAGCTTCTCCCGGAGGGGCGCCCCACCAGGCCAGATAGCAGTCCTCTGTACATCATATCTCAGGCACTGCTGCAGCACATGTTCGGCGTTTTCTGGTTCCTGGCCACATTCGCATGTTGCTGTGTTTCCTATCTTGAAAGTCCTAAACATGTGTTCTCTAAGAAGATTATGCCCAGTGCGGAGTCTAAAGATCTGGACTTGGTTTGCTCTTTCAAGTTTGTGGATCGGGTCCTCTCGATTAAATTTTGGGTGCCTCTCATGCCACTGGTTTCTGACAGATGCTCTGATAGCAGTTTTCTTTTCTTCGTGGGTGACCAGGTTTTCGAACTGCATGCTCTCAGCTCCGCTTTTGCATTTGAATTGTACTAAGTGGATCAAGAATTTTCTCATTATTTTATTCTGGGAGTTGCACAATGGCAAATAATATCACTGCTGAAGATATAATGCATGGAAATGAGAACATAGATCTGTATATTGGCTTTCTTTTACATTGTGACAATACATGCCTTGCGTACAAGCCAAATGAGTTGGAAGTTGTGCCGGGCAATTACAAGTTACGTCTGTTGTTCTGTATTTTCCAACTTCATATGTTGACACTTTTTCATAATCTTGCAGCTGATGGTCCATGTGGGTGTCTCTGGCGTGGCAAATGAGTTGACTTTGGAACAGCAGGCACATAATGATGGCTATGACAGAGACGATATTCAAGGAATGGTGCCCAAAACTCGCAAATGTGTGGATGGCGTATGTCATACTGTCATGACATCAGGCATTAACATGAATGTTGTATGTGAGGAAGTGAATGCATCCAAGTTGAAAGTTACCTCAGTGGTATCACATGATCCAGGAAGGTATATGGTCACATTTTTATTAAATTTTGTCTGTGACATTGGGCAAAATATAAGATTTATTTCTATTGTGAATAGCTGACAAGTACAAACATATGATTACAGACCCATATCTCAGGTCCTGTTGCTTTCAACATTTTAATTTTTTTAGTTTTGTTTTGTTATCTTCATTATTATCATTTGTTTGCAGTGATCATACATTGAAAGCTCTAAAAACTCCATTTTGATGTAAAGTTATCATAATTGTCATCATCGTGTACTACTTTAGGGGAAAAAATAATATTCTTTAATCACACTCAGTTTTCATTCAAAAATTTCTTTTCTTGGCCTAAAAGTAAAAGACACAATATTTTCTGAAAGATGAATTGCCCTTCTCAGTGCATAGTATAGTCACATTTACAATTTCTTGGATTAAGAGCCTCAACATAAAAAATAGTGAAGCTAAGGACTTTAATTTTGAATTGACTTTTTTACATAATAGAGGCATTTTTGATAATCATAAAGGAAAAATTAGTCATGATGTAAGTTGGCAGTATTTACACAATGATGTAGAAAAGCACAACTCTCATAAATGCAATGGTCTCCATCTAAAAGCTGGTCACCTGGAGGGAAAAAAATGCAGACTCTTGGGAGGACAGGCTCTTTGATGGAGTGAAGACTCAGGTGTTTTAAATAAGCCAAATTGACCAAAGTGGGAAAACAGTTGACCAGTCAGGAAACTTATTACTTCTAAAATACAGAACCAGTCGTGAGGGCGGTCCCATGTCTTATCAAGCAAAGAAATGGTTGCGGGGTAATTCATTTGTGCTTGATTACGCTGTCATACATCAACCATCACTTCCCCTCCTTATATGCCTGTTCCTTGCACCCTTTCCTCATTTATGGATAAAGCATTTCTCTGAAGCGGACAGTCTGACGTGAAATTACGCCATGAGACTCGTGTGTCTCACTGATGCCTAGTCAGATTTTTAATTTGGATTCAGGTTCTGAGGGAGGTTAATTTTTTTGAAAAATTTTGTTTCACAGCTAAGGGGATACTTAGGTGAACTGGGCTCTCCGTACACAGGTTCTTAGACAGAGATCACTTTACCTTCGCTTCTTGTATTTCATCATACTGGTCTGTGCCATGTGAATTTTAATCTAATTTTGTCTTTGTATTTTCTTTTCCAGATACCTCTGCGACTTCACATACTTTCTGTCCTTGCATATAAACAAAAATAACACAGCTTTCATTCATGTGCCCCCCTTGGATACTCCTTACACAGCTGCTGAATTGGCAGTAGGATTGCAGTCTGCTATACGGTGCATGCTGAAGCAAGTGTGCACAGAGTAGCTCTTCATGCTATGTGAGAAAACAACATCAACTACTGTTCTTGTGTGATATAATCTTTTTCCACAAAATGGTAACATGAATGACTCTTAGATATTTTTGCAGCCATTCTGAACATACAGATTTGCCCCTTAAACTTGATGGCTCTGTTATTTTTGTATAAACAACTTAATTGCATAACTGTCTTATTCTGAAATGATCATAAGAGTTAATTTTACACTTAAACAGTTTGTGTCATAATATCACTATTATCAGGTAGAAAAAAATATCTACAAAGATGTCAAAAATCATTGTCCTTTGCTGCATAATATGACGTATGTTTATGTAT
Source organism: Peronia verruculata (assembly GCA_038406235.1). NCBI lineage: Eukaryota > Metazoa > Mollusca > Gastropoda > Systellommatophora > Onchidiidae > Peronia > Peronia verruculata. Next base: position 1,894 of record JBCAUA010082483.1, on the reverse strand, counting down.
TACATATTTTGTAAAGTACTACAGCACCATTTTTATTTTACATTGTTTTAAGCCAAGAAGTCTTTCCAACCATCTCTCTTGAAATGGTCAGTTCTGAGGAAAAAAGCATAAGGGGAAGAGATCCAACAGCTCATAGTCAAAGAATCAATTTTGTTAGTCATATAAAATATTGCAAATATGAAGGGCCAGAAAAGGATTACAATGGGCAGATACATGTAATATTTGCTCATTTAGCTTTATCACACTTAAGATTTTCAAGTTGATGGTTTGTTTGCAACAGAAGGATTGTATTTGGACAATTTATATATATTTTTTTATACAGGAAAACAGTAAAATACATTGTATATCTATATACAGAGGTTTTATACAAGAGTATCTCACCAGAATAAAGCAAAATGCATTCCAGTACACAGAGCAGTGCATTACTGCCTCTCCATTCACCATCCAATCTTTTGTCTCATCTGGCCAGTACTTTAAGGGCATCCTGGATGAAAATAACTTGATGTTCTGTTTCTGTTTGAGCAATAGGCAATTTCTGGGAGGAGAGGGGGGAAACAAAGTCATTTTCAATCAGACATAGTGGTGAAATCTTTTGAGAAATTTCTATGAGAAATTTATGAAAAAACATAGCACTGAGTTAGTAAAATACATTGTGTTTCTTAGTTCTATGGTATTTCTGGACCCGTTTGAAAAGAAAGTGTCATGCCCAATTTTGTTATATGTAATGAATGATTTGGTACCAGATCAGTGGCAGTCCTGAGCAAGGCCCTCTCTTAAGTTTTAAACCATATTATGTTCGCCTTTTGTAAAATGAATTAAGCAGAGACTTATCTATTGCTCGTTGAAAGTGCCCACTAACCTATCTTTGCCTTACGTTTTGTAGAAATGTAGTGAGATACTGACCCTATAACTTAGAGATATGCTACAATTTTCACAACAATTATTGTTTATGAAATTTATGCTCATTCTTTTAAATTAGCACATCATGCAATATAAGCTAGTAGTAGAAATTAATATGATACTAAATTCATCATTTCCCTAGAAAAGTAGTTTTAAAAAAAGTGAAAACCCATTCAAAGTCTAGCCTCTTTAGAATCAGAAAACGTCACTGTATAAAAGGAAAAAAAAAAAAAAATGCAGTTTCCTCAAAATTTAAATGTGATCACTTAATTCTGTTCACACTTTGCAATGTTCGCATTCCACTCCTCAGCAATGTGTATGTACATAATTTTATGGAATAATTATGAAATGCCATTCCGGACTGATTTGGATGTTTGTCTCTCCCAATTTTGCCCAGCCTTGATTTTAGAGGGACATTTTAAACTCATAAGTGAGAGTTTTATTACCTGTATCTTAAACATCAGTTGTAAGCTTAAAAAAGGCAGCGTGCTTTCCCGCAAAATATGAATCAGATTGTGTTCATATAAAATACAAGAAAACGATTTAGTTGCTTGTGTCGACGGAACTTTGTTAATTTGATTTTTTTTTTTTTGTCAGTAGCACATTTCACAAAAGTATTCTGATGTAAGGCTGTAATTATAATCCACACAGGCTATTTTTTAATTATCATTTTTTTGTATTTCTAAAAATTGTGTTTTTTGTCATGTCATGATGTTTTATTGTCTCGTCATACAGTCACTCATCCATTACTTTTGTGGGATAGTAGTAATGAGTTTTGTCATCTGATTTTATCATAATTTAATTTAATTTTTTTTTTTTTAATTCTAAATTTACATTGTCATAGCCACAAGTATTTCTTTAAAAGGGCCATGTCATTATGATGAAATTTGATAAGCCTGAAATTATACTTAGACTGGTAATAATAATAATATAGTACATTTATTAAGCGCCTATGCAAAGCCCCAAGGCGCCTTACAATAACACATTCATTAAA
>JBCAUA010082472.1:0-10723 GCA_038406235.1 Peronia verruculata | reverse complement strand
GAAAGAAAGAAAGAAAGAAAGAAAGAAAGAAAGAAAGAAAGAAAGAAAAGGGGGATGGAATGCATGCCATGGGGGGGCGGGGCATTATCTGTTATTAGCGGTTTCCTACCAAAATGTAATAAATACATGTACATGGCTGAGGTTCTCGTGTCTTTTAAACACACTCAGTTGTATTCTATTGACATGTTTAAGTGCTATAACTTGACGGTCCTTCTGATACAAATCATTTTGGTGTATGTGGGAGGAAGGCGGCGGGAAAGAGGTACAATTGATTCACAAAACGACCGTGACACCCGCAAAGAAAAAAGAAAAGTCATTTTAGAGAGCTGTTTGCTTGAAACTAGCATCATGAAAATTCCCCATAATTCATGGTGTAACAAACATTTTTCTTTCCTTCTTTTTTTTTTTAATGTTGATCTTGTTTTTGTTTTCTTTTGTTTTGTTTTTAACTTTTTCCAATAATAAGAAGTAAAACGATTTTTTGGTTCTTCTTTACTTTGCTTGTTCATCACCACTTGTCTTGCTTGTGTCTGGCAAAGGTACTTGCCTGCAATAAGGCGGGTCAAAACGATTCCTCTTGCAAATACATGTACAACTTATTACAAGCAATCGATCTGGTCCAAGCCTAAGCTAAGTCATTGTACGTTGCATGACCATAATATTATTCCGAATGATTTTCCATAAAACAAAGTAACATATTACTGATTTTACAGCGCCTTTCCTTTCAGATTAAGGCCATTTCTTCAACATGAAAAATCATCATGTTGCCGATGGAGAGGAATACTATTCTTAAAATTTGGGTCCGCGAAGGAAACATAAGAAGGGACTCAACTTATGTTAAAACCTTCGAGCTTTCGGTCTAGTCATAAATAGACATTATTCATGGCCGAAAAGGATTCTTTTCTAACTACAGAGCAAGAACATTTTAAATAGTTTACTCATAGTGAATCAAACACTGACTCCTGACTTTTTTAGCAAATAAAACAGATTTTTGCTGCTCCTGTAAAATTTGCGAGATGTCACGTACAGTGGAGATTGTTTTTGACCAGGTACTATAGTGTTATGTTATTTTTTGACTACGGTTGTGGACAGCTGAGATAACCACCACTACAGGAGGTTGAAAAGCTTATAAAAACCATAATCAGTGCTTTTACTTCCCTTTACCAGACACACAAAATGAAATAAACAAATCGTAAAAAAATATGCATAATGTTAAATATTAATCATACATTCACTTGCATATCATCTTCTTGCACATACACACAACCACACCGAAATAGTTCCAGCATTCTGTAATGAAGCTACGCCGTGCATAGATAAGATGGTAGATATGCCATTAATAATGGTACATGTAATAATATTATATTACATTTATATATTATATTACAACTTTCTCATCACAATAAAACTGTTTTTATAGCGTTCTCTTCTTGTTTCGATGTGTAAAAAGCGACCACTGCGTTGTGATCTTATTATTTGTGATGAAAAAAGGATGTGAGGGGTCATCTGATATTCTGTGGATCTTATTAAGACAGCTTATTATGTAAGTGTGTTGAAGCTGTTGTGTGTGCCTCATGTGATCTTTCTCGCCTTTTTTAATAATGTCAATCTTCTTTTTATCTTGTTGTGTGCAGTTTCCGCCCCAGCAACACGGGCTATACAGTACGGTAACACACTTTCTGTACCAGACTTATAAAACAATGACATAGTTTTGTGATCTATGTGAATTCTTTCAGCTTCCATAAAAAGTACATTCTCTTATAATTCATGTTCTAACTGACGAGCGAGGCGTGAGAGTGCCAACCGAGTGGTTGGAGAGGGGTCTTTCTCTCTCTCTCTCTCTCTTTCTCTCTCTCTCTCTAAAATCTATGATCAGCTCTGGTGTTTTCTTGACATTCAAAACCAAGTGCTGTAGTGATCCTCACACCGGTTATTAAAGTAATTTACAGCTGATTTTAGAGATGTTCGTCATCAGAATTAAGATCTTGATTATAGTGATCCTCACAGCAGCCATTAAAGTAACTTACAGCTGATTTTAGAGATGTTCGTCATCAGAAATAAGACCTTGATTATAGTGGTCCTCACACCAACGAGTAAAGTAATTTACAGCTGATTTTAGGCTTGTTCGTCATCAGAAATAAGACCTCGATTATAGTGATCCTCACACCAGCCATTGAAGTAATTTACAGCTGAGTTCGTCATCAGAAATAAGACCTTGATTATAGTGATCCTCACATCAGCCATTAAAATAATTTACAGCTGATTTTAGATATGATCGTCATCAGAAATAAGATCTTGAATGGTCATTTACTTAACTTGACAGGTGGCTGATTGGTCATACAGTTATTTGTGTAGATAGCGAATAATGAAGAGGCCAATACACAGCCTTAAGGTTCCCCAGTATTAATTTTGTTACTATTGTTTGAGATGTTACACTGTGAACGCTTGCCTACTCTGGGCCATTGGTTAAAAAAAAATATAAAATCCATGCAATTACCTTGGTATTAACATTCATGGTTTGTAATTTGATAGTAAAACGTGAGGTTGGATGGTGTTGAAGCCTGATGAAAAATCAGCAAAAAAGTGTTCTGCAATAATGTATAGGGGAGTCCAGATGACGACAAAAGCATATTGTTGAAGAAACAATGTAAAGAAGGAAAAACTCATCTCTCTTTTTTGTCATTTGAAAAAACAAAATGATCAAAAATTTTTTTTTTACCAGAATTAGTACGATATAAAGAAAACAGTTTCCTTACACAGTGATTTTTATATACATATTTTTTTGTTATTAAATACATTTCAAACATCTAGATCTAAATAAAGTATTTAAAAAGCCCGTTACGTCGCTTTGTTCATTAAAAAAGACAAGCTATCGCATCGTTTCATGTTCCAAAATCTGCATTTTGTTCACGGTAGATTAAAAAAGAGATACCCCCCCCCCCCCCCCTCCCTCCTTTTTTTTTTTTTTTTCCTTTCTTACAAAAAAAAAAAAAAAAACATAATTTTCTCGAAAGAGTCTCAAAACAGCCGGCAGTAAATAGATATTGGCCTGAGCTCTCAGTTGGGAAGCAAGCGATAGATATCGCATTGGATAATTATCTATCTCAGCGGGTATGATATAATCTATGACGGTGTATATATCCATAAAGTTACATAATGCGCCGGGGAGTGGGGGGTGGGGGGTTCTCCCCTCCGCGATCCCCCGTGAATGGACACGACCTTGCGTACAAACTACAAACATGTTTCGTCTTCGCGAGAAGCAAGAGGGCGCACTGGCTCTGAGCATGTGGTTTGCCGGGATCGACTCACGGGTCCTTCATTGGGGGATGGAAGGACACGAAGACTGAAACCTGCATTATTTTCAGTGACTCACTGGTCCCCTCTTCCTCTGGGTAGGGAAGTCCGACGAAGTATAGTCCTCTCGTACATTACGCATGTTAAAGAACCCTTGGCAGTTCAAAATCGATGGGAGAGCAGGCTGTATGCCGCTGTCCGGGCAAAATTTTCAAATTCCAAATTTCTATTCACAAAAATTTTCAACATCAACAAAAAAAAAAAAAAAACAGACAGCATCTTGAAGCCGAGATAATCCTACTTTCTTGGGATTGAAAGGGTTAAGAAAAACAAATGTGGAGAAACTTTCTCTTTTTTTTTAGATTTGTATTTTGTTTTTATTTTGCCTATGCTCTTCTCCTCGTGCAGAGTGCGATTCCCACCGATTTTGTTGGATAAAAGATTAATATTTTTGTCAAACTATGCTAGACATGTAGACAAATGTTACGTTCATTTGAAATGGCATGTCTTTCGCCTCTGTGGACATAACACGTTTGGTATCATCGAGCACAGCTGAAGTTAAAACAAGCCTGAAAAAGTCTGTCTGTCTGTCTGTCTGTCTCTCTCTCTCTCTTTTCTCTCTCTCTCCCTCTCTCTCTCTCTCTCTCTCTTTGACTCTCTTTCTTTCTTTTGTTTTTTAAGAATTGCGTAAGATTAAGAATGATATATAAAGCTGAGTCACCATACACGTTAAATGAATAAATGCCAAACTGATAGATTTAATTAGCCTACAGCAATCTACAAAGTGTTAAGACTTCCTGTTGGGGAACCCCTGTATCACTGACAGCCAGTAGAGCTATCATTTAATTTTCGTCAGTGACATAAAAACCTGTGGGGAAAATATGGCATATGTTGCAGCTACGTAATGTCTACATGTCACTGTCGATGTCAGAATAAGTACTCAGCGCTTTGCGGATAGGCATTATTGTAATAATAACATATCCTCTCCCAACACTTGAAGTGAGCCATCTCATTAACCCTTTCAATCCCAACGGCTATTAGCATTATTTATATTGTCTTCTTGATGTTGAGACAGAAACAGAGGTGGCGAAACGATGTGGCATTTTTTTTTTTTTTTTGTTGTTGTTGTTCAAACATAAATTTTACTAGGAAAAAATTGCTCCACCAAATACTGGCCCGCCAACTGCAAACTTTCATGAGCTTCTGGAAAAAGAAAAATGTTAATGACTGAAATGGAATCTACTTGATTGTTTCCCTTGAATGTGTCAAGCATTGCTTCCCTTGGCTAAAGTCATTATTATGTCGTTATTGTATTGATATATCAATGAGCTATGTTTGCCTTTCAAAAGTTAATTCTTTATCACTGTTCATGACATATACTGGGGTATTGTTGATCTCTGATAATTTATGTGGGTGATTATGTATAACATTGTGTATCATTGTGTTTGTCACCAGTGGATTATATGTAATATTCTTAGCACTGCCTGTAATGGTCTGGTCGAAACAAACTGAGCAAATTGGTCCATAGTGAGTCGCTTGCTTGTTCTTAGAAACACAAACACTGACAACATAGAGGATTGATTACATTCAAATGCTCATATTTTTACCTCATGAACGTCACTGAATTGTGTTTGGCACAATGTAGCCGCGACTGTGCTCATGCGCCTTTAAAGAAAAACCCAAATGTTATCACCAACCTATAATTATGTTTCAATAAAGGATGAACAATATCCTAGGTTTGACAGGATTGACTAATACAGAAAATCCTCTTTTCATATCATGGAAAGTTATTTTTGAATAACCAGGGAGGTGTTTAACTCTTTACTAGGGGAGAAGGTGGTGTCGTCCCTTTTTAGGGATCAAAATATCGAAATCTTTTTATTGTTTTGTTTGTTGTTGTTGTTGTTTTGTTTTGTTTTGCTATTTTTAAACACTTGCGCGGGACTTCTGAGATGAGATAGATAACGGCTTGGGGCCAGAAACATCAGCTGTATGCCCTAAAACGGTACCAACACGGCACCACCAGAGGAGTTAATAGCAAGGTTATGAACATTCTATTGCCATTTTCTAAGATGTACGTTTTGTTGATGTTGTTGTTGCTGTTGCTGCTGTTGTTGTTGTTTCCTAAGGTTTTTTCTCATTTTTCTGAACTAACTGATGTCAAGTTTTGAATGTGTTTTTCCAGAGCATAATATGTTTCAATAATATGCATTCTTTTTCCTGAATCGTGGAAGAAAATTGGATATTTGGTGGAAAATTGAAATACATGTGTATATATATATATATATATATATATATATATATATACACATATTAAAACTATTTATGATAGACGGTGTTTGACATAAACAAAAATAAGTAAATAAATAAAATAAAAAATGAATATAATCTTTATAAAGAGATTTTTTTTTAAATGTCCGAAATTTCAAACGATTACATTCATTGCTCCAGAGGCCTTAAACTTCTGAAACTAGCTAATTTCAAGATACAAAATCTAATATGGCGGCCTTATCACGGCGATACAAAACATCTTCACGCTTTTCCTCTATTTTGAGCATATTGGATCCGAATTCAAAAATTAAAAAAAAACCTCCCTAATTCAAGCTTTTAAATAATCCCAGGATTTCCCCCCCCCCCCACCACCTCCACAATTTTGCCAAACGCACACACTTGAATGCTATGCTCCTGGCATCAGGATCTCGCTGCCTCGTCGGTTTGAATACCTGAGATGATTGTGTCAGCAAGATCTTACTTGTATGTGAATGATACCTTTCTAGTAACAGTGCGCTAAAGATTCAATGGAACTCTGAATCTTCCAGTAATCAAGCAGTCAGAGATTAAGTGGATGACCTTTTATTCTTTTGAAAACTTTGCCAGAAAGAATCTCAGATGATTTACAAAATTCGATCGGTTACGGCCCTGACACTAAGAAGGTTAACGGTGTTTAGGCACAGTCCATTAATGATATGTTTTTACCTGATGTTCACATATGCAAAGAATTGTACCGTATTAGTGAAAAGATTCACGACTCTACTCAAACAAAACACCGTTTTAATTCCAATGTTCATTTTGAACAAAATCTTTACACAGAGAGAGAAAGAGAGAGAGAGAGAGTGAAAGAAAGAGAGAGAGTGAGAGAAAGAGAGAGAGAAAGTGGAGCAATGTGATTGGTTATATGCTTATTTTAAAGAAGTGGAATTGTTGTGTGTGTGTGTTGGTGGGGGGGGGGGATTTTTCCATAGTTTAAAGCGAGGAAGCCCATTGTGTGGCTTTTGATTCATGAAATTCACTCTGAGTACAAATTAAGGTATTTCACAATGTCTCTTCTACTCCTGTCTTCCGTCTCTAAACCGACTACATATATTTACCCTTTGTCACTATACTTTATGTGTCGTTCGATCCACAGTCAATAGTTATGACATGCCTGTAGGCCTAATACAAGATTCCTTCATCGACATTAGTGCGACTAGGTCGGATTAATTTTGTCGAAGTAACATTTCCGTTTGAGACCTCTAGCTTATGAAAAAAAAAAAAAAAGTTAACGTACTGGTCTCTAGAGCGGGTCGAGTCAGTGGAAATAATGGTCATAAGAGGAATGTTTCGAAAACTTGACAAATACAAAAAAACACTAGCATGAGGTGGGCAGAGATAAAGCGTTTATCAAGTTATCATCGAACGAAATAGGGTAAACGTCATTGTACCCTCCTCGGATATATCTTAGAGATGAGAATAACACGACTGGAGTTCCTTGTCACTGGGTGACTATCCCCTGTAATTCTGTCCACAAAGTTAAATTGGGCTCTCAAAATTGTAATGGTTATTTATCCAACAGTTAAAGGGTTAAATAAACCTAACATAATTAAAAGCATGGAATTTTGCATACTATTATAATACGTGATAACAAATACTATGTCTCTATTGCCCCATAGTGAAAGGCTGGGATGTAGCAAAAATCTGTTCAAATTGCTGAATTTACAACTTTAACTGCCTCTTTCTCTAGTTGTATGTCGTTGTGTTCTTTGCAGATTTTTTTTTTCTGTCTGTCTGGTTTATCTGTTTTCTGTCTTGTCCGTGTGTCTGTCATCTGTCTGTCTTTGTACCTGTCTGTCTGTTTGTATATCTATACATGTATATCTGCTCTAGTTAACTTCTACCAAAACTTCTGTCAACTTCTAGTTTATTGACAGCTGATGTATTGTGGTAATACAGCATTATAAATGTGTTGAAACAAATGTAGAGAGAGGGCACGGTTCAAACACCAGACTCAGCAAACATTAGGGCCTACGCGTGACGTAGTCCTCGGGCCTACGTATAAAGTGACAGTGTAATATGTCGAAATCGATCTCGATAGCTCTAGATCTGGTGGCGCGCTGCCATCATGAATTTACTGTCCTCAATCATGTTTTTGTCTAACGGGTGAATAGTTCATAAGCAAAGCACGGCATTCAATCTATATAGTTATGTCGCAGAAATATGCTACTTTAACAAAACAAACAAACAAACAAAAAAGTAATTGAAGAATGATAAATTCCCCTCCCTCTACAGACACAAACACACACGCTCGTCCTCGCGCGCGCGCTCACACACACACACATGCACCTACTACACACAGCGACAACATACAAGTATCCACACACACAGGTCAGATATTCCTTTACAAAAAACACTTAAAAACTCTCAAAGTGTTTTCAGAAATCGGGAGTGGTCGGAGCAATGTTGCATTGGCTTACCTGTAGGTCTATACACGTATCATATCGTACAAGGATCAAAATCAGAGTCGACGAAACAGCACAGAGGCCAATGGATCCAAAAGCGAAATCACTAAATATATAAATAGATCTATGTCTTCCATGCACCCACACAAATACAGGTTCTCCGATGCATAAAGAAATAAAGAGTTAAGAGACCGTTTCACAAAATAAATATCATACCACAACTTTGAAAGTCTCTTAACAAAATACTAAATCTAGATCTAGATGTACTGGTCAGCAAAACGTTTAGTCGTAGTATAGCACCGGTATCCCGATACGGTACACAGAGTAAAGAGACTATCTTACAAAATATCACAGCGTTATCTTGCAAGTCTCTGTACAAAGTAGTAGTAGATGTAGTGGTCAGTGAAACATATAGTTATAACCAGAGAGCCTAGAATAACTTCAAGCTCTCTGTTATAACGCACTGGGCAGAATCCCTTAGCGAACACAAATCAGGATCAGTATGGATGATTCACTCCTCACATGGTACAAAAGAGTCAAACACGGATGCCCGATTCTAATCATAGGCTCTTTGTGACAGGCGGCAACTTGGAATAAAGCTACAGTGTTCGTCTGGCGTCTTTGGTTCTTTCTTTTCTATCGTTTCCTGTATACAGGCTTACCTGTGCCGGTGGGGGGACGAAGTCCTTTTTACCTGTCCATTCACTGGCTTAGTTTCGATGTACCTCTGCCATGACCACTCTAGTCACGGAGATCTCCGCCTTCGATTGGGTTTCACAGCTGAGACACCTGAGGCTGGGCGGACGGATAGTGACAGCGAGAGGTCAAAACTACTGACAAAGAGAAATATCCGGACGGTTAGCCACTGCACGTTTTGCCATGAAATGACCCCAGTCACGGTCAAGAGCACACAGTAATGTCACACTAGCCATGAAACCAGCAGGTTTGATCCCATAAACGTGTAGTTATTCAACTTGCTGACCAGTGCAGTCAGTACAGCGCTTATATTCGTGCAGTCAGCCCTGGTCATTATTTCGTTTGTTGACTGGCATTACATAACATGCAGTTCTCGCCTTCAGCAACATCTTGTAATTCTTAAACACCAGATAGTAAATCACAAAGACCTTAATCTGACAGTTCGGAAAATCCTGGGTATCCATACCGTAGGAGCAGAGGCAAGAAAATGAAGAACTGCTTTCCATGGTTGTATTTCATGTGTAAATTCAAAGTAGCCTTTATATTAAAGAATCCATTACCAGTATTTCTTTGTATTATGACGAACGACCCGTATCAATTGCTGTTAATCTATAACTAGGCTGACATTTTGTTTCCTGAAATATCTAACCGAGTTTATGTTTTGACTAAAAAGAGCAAGTTTTGATCATCACCTTAGAATTTGCTGGAAAATAATCTCTACCTGGAAAGTAAGTTGTTGTTGTTGTTTGTCTGTTTGGTTGTTGTTGTTGTTGTTGTTTGTTGTTGTTGTTGTTAATGTGAGCTTAGAACAAACTTATGTAATGATTGTCTTCTCGTCAGGAAAAGATAAATTCATGCAAATGAACTACTCGTGAGAGTCAGTTAAGTAGTTCATAATGATGCCAAAGAAGGCAGTCTATCATGGTTGGGAAAAACAGAATAAAATAACAAACAAACATCAATCATTCATCCATCCATCCATCCATCCATCCACCCATCCATCCATCCATCCATCCATCCATCCAATCCATCCATCCATCCATCCATCCATCCAACCATCCATCCATCAATACATCCATCCATCCATCCATAATCTAGAAATCTGATCATTCTTCATGGTCTATTTCAACGCCAACTGAAATTAAGATTAGCTTACTGTATCCCAGTCAGCCTGTAAGATACACACAAATGAAGCAGAGAGGCTTCTCTTGTTGTAGCACTATAGGCCTACTGCTGGGTTTTATTACGAACAAATTTTCGGCGTTCGGCGCCCTCGTTAAGATACATCAGTCCAAAATCATACCAGCAGAGTTCACGACAATTAGAAAGATCGATCAAGTTCGGCAGGGCCATCCATCAGGTATTCCCAAATCATTTAACCAGCAGTTTCCTTAAGGCGCAATATATGTATACCACAGTGAGATTTAGAGCGTCGGAGTGATATATAATTAGGCATGATTGCAAGGACACCGCAGTGACCCCAGCTGTAACAAGGAAGCTTGTGATGAATGCTCGTGTACAGAGTAGCCTTCCCGTGTCCACTTTAAGCTGACCAGAATCTTCAACAAGCTTTGACAGAACCCTGAATAAGGTATATTTTTAAATGAAATATTATTATAATTTTTAAAAATTTATTTTGAAGAATGGAATGGTGGGGGAGAGGGGGAGGGGGGTCTTTTATCATAGCAAAAAGCAATATATGCTTTTTAACAGGAGGTGAGGAAATACTCAAGATGGAGTAGGAAAAATGCGTTTTATCAATGGGCCTTCGAGATATGGTTTGTAGAACACACAAAAATTTAACGTGCGTGGTTCAAGTTCAGGCCAAATCGACGTATAGTATAAAGCCATGGAGTGGTTTGTATGGAGTGCAACTGAACAGGAACACACAGACGTTAATGAGAGTTTGTGCACAAGCCTACGTTAATATCAGTGACTACATGTATGGTTTTTATAAGCTTTTCAACCTCCTGTAGTGGTGGTTATCTCAGCTGTCCACAACCGTGGTCAAAAAATAA
>JBCAUA010082461.1:0-10723 GCA_038406235.1 Peronia verruculata | reverse complement strand
GAAAATTGGATTTTTAGTTTGAAAAAATGGCGAAATTTGAATTTTCGCTATATGGCATTTTCAAAAATTTATAGAAACTGTCGTATTGCATAGAACGTAATAAAAATATGCAACTTTTTAGATATTATATTAAACAATATATTCCTCAAGTTTTATCGTTTGGTTGAAATTTGGCGAAGGAGACAGATTTTAAAATCAGTCAATTTAGGGACGCCAAAATCCAAGATGACGGTGCTGCCACGGCAACCCTATCAAAAAGTCGATCTTTGTCCATTGTTGTCCTCTAATTTGAACAAGCTGAATTCGATGGAAAAAGTTAAAATAACTTAACTTTAATAATAATAATAAAAAAAAAATCACCCCCTCCCCGTCCCCTTAAAGTACATGTGAAGACATACAGACATTGAGGATCGTTTTTGACCAGCCGTATTGTTCCTTTTGCCACACTCAGTGAGTGGGGTTGAACATGCACGCTATAGTGGAAAGCAAGTCGTTTGCTTATTCGCTTGGGACGGACTTACTTCATGATAAATGCCCAATAACTCATGGTGTAGGGAGATTCTTTTGTTCTTGTCGTAATTATATTACCCATTTTTGTTCAGGACCATTTTAAAATAAAGAAAAGTAACTTTGTCTGTGTTTGATGTGTCTAACCTGTGACCTATTGTCTGGTCTTCTTTATCTGAGACCTAATATTAGACGTGATTCAGGGATGATCTTAAACCTCGAAGTGCCAGCTGGCCGATCAGGCCAAAAAAGTAACCGGCGTACTTTTAGATTTGATTTTCTTTTCCGAGTGGCAAACGATGTTATGATGAATACTCATCCAACGTTACCCCAGGGCCTCAAATGTCACTTCTTTGGACACAGGTAAATGTGGCTAAAGAAAGCATTTCAATCTGACAATTTGTGCTGACATTTTGAGGGTTAACCCTGACCTGAATTCTGTGACCTCATGTCTGGCACGATACATTGTGACCTTGAATATGAACTGGTCTTACCAATGGTCTAAGATCTGACCTGACTTACTCTTGATTTAATGCCTGAGTGTTTTGTAACCTGGAATATGACATAACTTAATTATAATCTATAATTTAATTAGCTTGTGACCTAGTGACTCATGTGACATATTTGTGATCCGGGATCTGGCCTGATTTAATTGTGACCTAGTCTGACGTGACTCACCTATGACCTAACTCATGAGCTGCAGTAGCGCCCACACTGCCTGTGTTGTCCTGTTCTATGATAGAAATGGAGGAGAGAGAACACATCCCGCCCAGTTTGGCCAGACCTGAAAATAACAAAAGATTTTCTTCTTTTTTTTTTAACCCTAGAAGTGTCAAAAAGAAGTTGCTTGGGTGTTCGTGCTTCTGTGGTGACATTAATACTTATGTTTAGAGGTTGATAATTTTTTATTGAGATAATACTAGATCGTACCTTGTTGTTACACAGTATGTTGTTTAAAAGAAAATTTTAGTGTATAAAACGAAAGGTCAGTTTTTTACCCCGTCGACTCCTTAACACTTCTAGGGTTGAAACAGTGGACAAGCACATCTCATTAACCTCAAAATTCCAATCAAAACTGCTTTGATGCTATTGATACTTATGTTTCAGGAATGACCTTAACCTGCTAGAAAATCCACCATAGTTTCTAAAGCAAAATGTTACCATGGTAACTCTGCTTCAAATCAATGTGAATGGGAGATAGGTCTGACCAATCCTGTTAACTCCCCTTGCCAGATACAAGGAGAGTTGAACTAGCAGTATAAAGAAAAAAAAAATCACTTTAGTTCTTGTCGTTCGAAAGACTGATCACAATAAAAGAGAATAATAAAATAAAATGATAATAATAATAATAATAATAGTAACCATAATAATAAAAATATTTAAAATTCTGATGAAATTATCATTGTAAGAAGAAAACACTTTCTTTGTACCATGAGATATTCCAGAGTTTCAAGTTTAAAGTAATGAGCACAAAATTGTTTATTTTCTTCTTCTCCTTCCTCTTCTTCTTCTTCTTCTTCTTCTTCTTCTTTCAACTGCTGATTCAAAGTCTGGCAAAGGACTGGTATCGAGTGCAGACAAAATTCATTATCAAGAGTTTGTCATTATTTCACTGAGCAGAATATCCGTGAGTCCCATTTCTTTCCATGTTTTTGTCTATCAGATATCGCAGTTATTTATTTAGTACCCCACATCGTACTCAAGATTAAAGTGGAATGATATAAGGATCATGTCATCATACTATCAGCTGTTTGGAACTGACTTTTTAGCGCAAGATAAAAAGAGGCGATTTTTTGCTTTTTTTTTTTTTCTCACGACATCGAACTCTTGATATTTCTAGTCTGGTTAATGAATGGTTTCAGATGAATATAAATTTAAAGGTAAGCCTCACATATAATACTGACCTGCCACATTTGGATTTCTGTCAGTAAAGATGTCAAATCTGCAATCACAACAAAATCCAATAGTTTATGAAACGAAATAATTCCAATATGCAAAAAAACATTGAAAAGACAAACTCTCTCTTTTTCTCATTTTCTTTCTTTCTTTTCCTCGCTTATTCATTAACTCGATTATTCATAAGCTCGCTATCTCACTCACGCACTCACCCACCTATCCCCTTATCTAGTCACTCACTCACTCACTCACTCTCTCTCTCTCTCACTCACTCACTCACTCACTCACTCACTCACTCACTCACTCACTCACTCACTCACTCACTCATTCACTCACTCACACTCTCACTCACTCACACTCTCACTCACTCACACAGTCACTCACTCACTCACTCACTCACTCACTCATTCACTCACTCACTCACTCACGCACTCACTCACTCATTCATTCACTCACTCACTCTCTCACTCACTCACTCACTCACTCACTCACTCACACAGTCACTCACTCACTCACTCACTCCGTCACTCACCCACCCATTCATTCATTCACTCACCCTCCTACCCTCTCAATCATTCACCTACAAAATCCACCATGAGTCTCTCACTTTATTCTATCCACAAACAACTCGTTTTTAAACAAACAAACAAACAAACAGACGCTCAGACACTATTACTAACCCTGTAAACAACACCCAACAGTCATTCACAAATCGATCAAACAAATACTCAGTTATCAATAGGTCAATGTGTCATCAATCAGCACTGTGCAAACTCTGTAACTGGCCATCAGTCAACCTCACATTGACCAGCCCTGCAAATATTTTGATTTTCAGTCATTCAGTCAGTCAATCAAATAATTAATCATCTAAGAATTGTCAGCCTATCGACCTCGTAAACAGCATCCAGGGATCATTCACCAACTCACTAGACAAACATTCAGTTTACAATCAATCAATCAATCAATCAATCAATCAATCAATCAATCAATCAGTCAGTCAGTCAGTCAGTCAATCAGTCAGTCAATCAATTCCACGTATCAGCTGTGGAGGTATTTCAAGTTCAGTCACATGAGCGAAGAACTATCGTTCACATATGGGTTTGACAATAATATAGTGTGGACATGTCCATCTGAACAAAAAGTGAATCCTCGTCATTTGTCAAGAACTGCCTGCCATAGGCCTATCATTATCAGTGTGTGAGCGAACATTCCCCGGTCATGTGACGGACCCCGAAATAGCTCATTGTCTACTGACCCTGTAAAGAGCATCCAGTGGTCACTCGGGGGTAGCTCGAAGCGGTTGGCCTTGACCCAGTGACGGAAAGACTCCAGGGCACCGCTAGCATCTACATAGTGTGATCCTGGTCTGAGTGTGTTGTTCTCTGTCCAGTAGCTGATCTCCTGGGACTGGACAACAAAAGGGCACAGATGAGACATACACTCATCCATTTTGTGAGTGAGTAATTAAATGAAGGAGCGAGCAGGTGAGTGAATGAAAGAACAAATGACCGAAAGAATAAATGAGAAAATTATTCGTAATTAAGTAAGTGATAGTAACTGGTTGATTGATTGATTGATTGATTGATTGACGTTGATTGATTGAATGAGTGAGTGAGTGAGTGAGTGAGTGAGTGAGTGAGTGAGTGAGTGAGCGGGTGGGTGGGTGGGTGAGTGAGTGAGTGAATGAGTGCGTAAGTGAGTGAATGAGTTAAATGGGTGAGTGAGTGAGTGAATGAGTGAGTAAGTGAATGAGAGAGTGAGTGGGTGAGTGAGTGAGTGAATGAGTGGGTGAGTTAGAGAGTGAGTGAGTGAGTGAGTAAATGGGTAAATGATTCAGCGAGTGAGTGAGTGAGTGAGTGAGTGAATGAGTTAGTGAATGAGTAAGTGAGTGAGTGAGTGCGTGAGTGAGTGAGTGAGTAAGTGGATGAGTGATTCAGTGAGTAAATGAGTTAGTGGATGCGTGAGTAAGAGTCAATGAGTTAGGAAGTGAGTGACAACGCGAGTGTGCAAATATGAGAGAGAGAACCCACTACATGTACTTACATTGACGATAAGAAGTCCCGTAACAATGGCGTTGAGAGTGAAGGACGGATCCACCAGAGGTATACTGCTATATCTCACACTGATCTGTCAGGGGCAGAGATTTTAGAAGTTTAGAGATCTAGAACATAGCAGCTGTTTTCTGGAACATTACATTTATCGACTATCGACACCCTTATACCGGTACTGGAAACTGTATCATAATTTAAAACGGGAGTTCTCTTTGATATCAAAACAATGGCAGATTTGGAAAAAATGATAAGAGAGTTAGTCTTGCTGAAAATTAAAAACTTTTTCTTTAAGAACTAAGCCCTCCTGCTTTCTTAATATTATATTCTTACGATAAAGGAAAAGAACTGTCTTCTCTTGTTTTCAGATTTTCTAAAGCACACATGAACACTTTGATATCTATAGAAAGATGAAATCTCTCTCTCTCTCTCCCTTTGTAAAGAAATTCGCATATACACAGATATCATCTATAGAAAGATGAAATCTCTCTCTTTCTCTCTCTCTTTCTCTTTTTTTTTTTTTTTTTGTAAAGAAATTCGCATATACACAGATAATGCCATCTGACATAGTTTAACCTTTTCTCCTCATATCACAAATACACATGCTTATGGAACTAAAAAAAAAAAAAAAGACGATACAAACTTACCGAATTAGCGACGAAGGCGTAGTATAAATTCATTTCCAGTTCAGTCAGAGTGGAGTTATAATTATAGTATTTTAGCCACCTGAGGGACAGAAAATAAACGATAATCAGCCAATACTATCAAATATTTTACAGTTGACGCTGTCACTGTAATCATCTCGGTACAGATACGATCAGACTTCAATATTTGCTATAGGATTACACGCTATACACCAACCAAGACATTGAATGATGTCTTCAGAATAATTTGTTGGCCCAAAGAAGCAATACATCCGTGGGCCTAATAGCTTCTTCGAGCACGGCTCTGTCTAATAATAGCCAAAGGACCTTCACACTTGCCTCCAGTATAACAATGCAATCAATGAATAATCAAAAACACGGGATACGTCGGTTTTGAGACTTTATCGTTCCAGAACTGAATTGTCCTAACTACGTATAACATAAATTTATTATCGTAAGGATAATCTAATTTTGTCGGTACAATAAAATTGTCATAAAGTGTATTCACTCAATCACATTCGAAATAAAAGTGTAATGTTAATAGTGAGACTGAAGGAGCTCGGGGAGAATGTACACTTAGTTTGCCGGTATCTGGAGAATGATACTTTATGAGAAAGAAAACCCAAGGCATCGTCACTGAAATGGAACTTAATGGAACAAACTTAGAGACCTTGAGGATTTTCAAATACATCAGTTCCATCATATACGAAAGTTCAAAATTGGAAATTAAATCAAAGATCGCACAAGCAGTAAGTGCACTACTAAGACCTCGGCCTATATGGGAATCGAGGACGCAGTGGCTCTGTGGTAAGGTGTCTGCTCATGGATCGACTCGCGGGTCATGCATCATGGGATGGAAGGACGTGAAGATCGAAAATCCGCATTCTTTCATTGACTCAATGGTCCTCTGGCTTCCTGTCGCTAAAGCAGCCTTCTCGGATAAGGGTGAATAAATTTCGGAGGTCCCGTGTGTAGGCGTTAAAAACCCCTTGGCAGTTAAAAATCGATGGAAGAGAAGGCTGAGTGCCTTAGTCCGGGCAAAATTTCCAAATTCCAAATTTCTACCCACAAAATGTCTCAGCAAAACTTGGCAACTTCTAAAAGCCGAGATAATCCTACTTTCTTAGGATTGAAAGGCTTAAGAGAGAAAAAAAATAACATATATATGGGAGTACAAGACCATCAGTCTAGGTCCATTTATGTGCTCGCTTGTAATGTCGTTTTTTTCTCTACGCCCTTGAAACCTTGGCATTCACCAAAGATTCACAAAAAGTTATCCTTGCAATAAAAATGAGATGTTAATGAAAACTTCTTGGCATAAACTATGGAGACAATATAACAAATAAACAGCCCTGCAGGGATGAGACGTGCTATTCTCAAAGTGAAAGAGCAGTAGAAGACTAGATTAAGGTTTTCAGAAAGTTCGTGGCTTCATCTCCAGAAGCGCTTTACCGACAACAATCACTGAATACATTTTTTAGATATCACAAACAACCAAGAAACAAACAATTTACAAAAATAATGATAATAGTAATAATAATAATAATGATGGTATTATCGATATAATTTTTATTTTGTGCGATGACGGCAGGGTTGATATGCTGACAAGCACCAAACACTACATCTAAGAAGAAGATCAAAAGAAAAGAGGACTGTATAATGAACTCAAACAACCACTGAAATAAATAAGAAGTAGGCTAGATAAATAATACATCAATAAAACAAATTACCAAATAACATAAATAAATAAATAAATAAATACTTGTAATATAAAAATTCGAATCAACCGAATAATAAATAAATAAATAAATAAATAAAGCAGATAAATACAAAGCAAAACAATATAAGACAGAATCACAGCATAAACCACAAATCTTCAAGCAGTAAAAGAGGCTCAAACTCACGTGCGATAGTCCCGGTTATCTGCCACCATAAATAGCTGGATCTCATGCTCTGTGCCACTTCCGATATGGCGCTTACCACGTGATCTGACCTTCCGTCCAGGCACTGGGCGTGTGGTCTCTCGAGTGCTCTTTCTGGCCACTGTGGGAGGCATAGACCGCCTTGTTTTATATGACTGATCCAAAAAGTTAGACGAAGGAGACATGGATAGGCAGGCAAACAGACAGATGGGCAGACACACAGACAGATCATAGATAGACAGACAGGCAGACAGGGATACAGACAGACAGACAGACAGACTATCAGGGAGACAAACATATAAACAGGCATACAAATAGGCAAAGAGAGGCAGACAGGCATACAAACAAACATACAGACAGGCAGAGAGAGAGAGAGAGAGACAGACAGACAGACAGATAGACACACAGATACACAGTCTCTCATACACATAGACAATCAGACAGACAGGCGGACAGAAGTTCAGACAGACAGACAGGGAGGCAGGCAGACAGGTAGACGGACAAAAACGCAGTTATACAGACACAGACAGACAGACAGTCAGATAGACGGACAGACAGACCAGACAGACAGGGACAGACCATTTTGCCTACCTTCATTGTTGAAGATCTCGATATAATCATTCCTAAAGTCCACCTCCCTGGTCTGTTTGTGGATCTGATGTAGGCCGCCTGTGGCGTCACGTGTCAGCTGCAGCTGGTCAAGGCCGTCGTAAAATATGCCTTCCTATGGGTCAAAGTTCAACAATTATGTTAAAGTTGAGCTATAGCTTGGCCAATGAGTAGCACGAATGTAATAAATACTCCATTTCAAAATCCACTACATCCTTTTAGAAGGAAGAGCTGTAGGGAGAAGATTATTATTCCTTATATTAATAGATATATATATACTCGTGTTAAACGTGCCATCTGTCATTTGTAATATGTGACATTATATTAAGATTCATTTCATCTTAAGATGTCCAATTCCAGTTTTGCTACATCCATCTCAAGCATTAGTAAAATACGCATTCCATTTATACACTGCACTTAGCCTTATCAAACGTTTTAGTAATTTTTGAAATTATTACCATTGATTTTATCATCGGGTGTATATATTTTCATTATTTTCAATTTCGGACATCATCCAGATCAATCATTAATAATATCTCTCTATTTTACAAGTGCATTTCTATTTCATTGTAGTATGAGACAAAATGGCTGCCAAATGATTAACCATAGGAGTGTCAGGGGGCCGAAGTGGCCAAAGACTCGCTCATCATTCTAAGAGTGAGGGCTGGAATTCCGTTCCAAGTAGTGTATAGCTGACAATGGAACCAAAGAGCTCGTCTCCAAGCAGATACCGCCATCTCTAAAACATGAATATTAATGTCACGCTAGAGAATTTGATACACCAGCATTTTCTAGTGACACTTTTGGGGTTAAAATCGCACCATTCAGACTCACCAGTATAAAATCTGTTCTGTTGCTGGTTTTACGTACAACGAAGGAACCTCCTGTGGTTTCGTTTGCATAGAGACCAACGCCCTGGTGAACATAGAAATGTTTGAATCAGTGGGAGACAGAAAATACTGCAGCTAAAGACAAGAATACAGTAGGATAAACAGAGTTTTTTTTTTTTTTTTTGCACCAGCTATGTGGAAAATACTTTCACTAATCAAAGACGATAGGATGACTGTAAAATCATTTTTCTGTAGAAAAAAAAAATGTGCAAAAACAAAACATACAAAGGAGCAAGCAGAACAGACAAGGGAACGAACAAACAAGTTAAGAAAGATAACTTGAAATAAAATTTAAAAAAAAAAAAAAGTTTGCATTACGATAGCAAATGAGAAGAGCCTCGATGATTATTGATGTAGCAGATCATTTAGGAGAGATCTTCAAAGTCAATGAGGGGCATAATGTGGTGTCGTGGCCTAGCTGTTGGAGCGTTGGACTCTGGATCTGAAGTTCCGGGTCCGAATCCTGACAGGCCCCTACATTTTGTCCTTGGGAATGGCAATTTACACACATTCTCTGACTCCACCCAGGTTTGAATGGGTACCCAGTGATTGATATTGTTAGACTGATAAGGATTTGAGCGCCTAACAGGCAGCCGTCTTGTATGTTTCCCAGGAAGCTGAAAACGTTTATGAGTGTCTTTTTTTGAGTCTGTCGGGGTAATAATAGATTGTAAAGCGCTTCGAGCCTGTACTTACGGGGATAATCGCTATATAAATACCCTCTTTTATTATCATTTTTAATAAAGGACAACTGATAAAGAGGAAATAACGAAAAGGATATTCCGCGCACAATGATTGTAAAAGTTTCATCTACAAAACAATATTTCCGGATTTCATATGCTACCACTAGCACTCTTTTCAGCTTGTAAGAAACGATGCGGTCGCTGCAAAGGAGACTTCCACTTCCTCTTCTTTAGGTGTCAGGTCTGGAGCAGACATCGACGACCATGGCTTGCCAGACCCCTTCTGTTCCCAGTTCTCCTTATCAACTCGGTATTGCTCATTTCATTCTTAGTGGCATATCTGTTAATGCTGTCAATATATTTCACTCATTCCCGTCCTCTGCTTCTCTTCCTCTGGATCTTTCCACATAGCATCTGTTTCTCTAGTCCATTCCAAAGGAGACTAGGTTATATATAAAGAACGCCTTTTCTCTCTCTCTCTCTCTCTCTCTCTCTCTATCTCTATCTCTCTCGCGTTTTCTATATTCTGGACTACACAAACATATCTGTCGTATCAGGGGAGGAAAAAAAGTTCTTTTATTAATTCTGTTTCCTCTACTTAAAATTAGCAGCAGCCTATGTTTTAGTTTAGGCCTATTTTTACGTCAGGTCAAAAATCTAGTTTTGATCACTCTGTAATATTGAACGAGCAGATTAGCTTAATCTATATTTATAAAATGGCAAGAAAACTCACAATAGGCTTATGGACATGAAAAATGCTAAATGGATCCATCTGAAATTTCCACACAACATGGTTGCATATGGATCTGTGTTTCTATGTAAATAAACCCAAAAAAAGCTTATTATCTTTGACGTTATTCTACAAATAATAATAATAATGTAATAATAAACTCACGAGGCTGCTTGATCCGAACTGGACGTTCAATACTGTGACGCGCTTTCTTTGTGTAATTTTTAGTTTAATCAACCAAAATATCTTCATCACTTTAAGTTGCAGGGCTATATTATATATTTAAAAATCTCCCACAGAGACCGTGGGTCCTCTTCTAGTTTTATAATAAAGGAGAAAAAAGATGTCCGTTACATACCGGATCATGTACTAGTTGTTTTCTCTTGATTCGTCCATTTTCAATGACAAAAACGGGAAAATCCGGTAAATTTTTCTTGCCGTCTTTGTTCAGACCCAGAGGACTCCGCCTCATTCGGAGATGTATGTCACGTGATCCAAATCGTAGTTGGAAATGTAGGTCACTGGGCATTGTGTCGACGGAGCGGCGGGTTCTGTGTCCGTCAGAGATCTGATGCAATGTGTCGTATTTATCCTCTAGCAGTTGTACTTCCACTGAATCTGTGAAGAAAGAGACAGATTATTCTCTCCTAATTTATTAGAACGTTTGTAAGTAACCCTTTCACTCAAACAGTGGGGTGAACTCGCCTTTCGATGAGTGCTAATGAGGTATTTCGAGAAAAATCACATGACCGAGGATTTTCGCTCACACGCTGATTTGTTTACTTGCTCTGCGC
>JBCAUA010082450.1:0-10723 GCA_038406235.1 Peronia verruculata | reverse complement strand
AAATTCCAAATTCCAAATTTCTACCCACAAAATTTCTCAGCAAAAATTGGCAACTTCTACAAGCCGAGATAATCCTGCTTCTTAGGATTGAAAGGCTTAAGAAAAACAACAAACTATTCTACAGCAGGCCGTTGTTATAGGAGTAAGGGGGGAAAAAGAAATTAAAAATATGAGCAGATGTCCAGAAAAAGGCAAAATAAGTAACAGAAATCATGGAAAGAACGATCATATTTCGAGTTTTCAAGCCCGATACAAAAGCTTCTCCTTAGTATCTTCCCTGTAGCAAATACTTTAAATGCGTTTTTCTCAAAATAACGTTTTCAGCACAAATACGATCTACTTTGTTATTTCTGTACCAATGTTCATGAAATACAGAACACAACAGTGTATATATATCTATTATATCTGTATAAACTTGCGGATCAACATACATATTACATAAACTTGCGGATCCACAAGAAGACACAAATTTAGCTCCCCCCCCCCCCCCCAACACACAAAAGGCGATGGGGGGGGGGGTTTAAATAAAGTTAAAATGAAAATGGCAAATCGTTTAGATCAACCCGATTACTTTCTTTGCCAGACACAAGTGGCGTAGAGACAGAGTAAAAAAAACATAAACAAAACAAAACAAAAAAACAAAAAAAACACGTTCTTCATCTCGTCTTTTGAAGCTTCATTTTAAAATAAGATTACGATAACAGGAAAATATTTTCTTTACATTGTAATTTTTCCTCCCAGAACTGTTCAGGATTAGTTTAAAAAAAAAAAAAAAACATTTTATTTTCCATTCTTATACCCCTTATGTCTAACAAAGGGAAGAAACAGAAACTGGCCGAAAAATAGTTCTCATTATAATAGAAGGCCGGCACAATCATTTCTCTTCTTTTCATCTGAATATATTTTTTTTAAAGTGGCTCAAGTTCCCTTACGTTCTTGGATAGTTCAGCTCGACGGCCAGACTTGCGGATAAATAGGTAAAATATTTCGGATGTCCCCTGTGTTTAGTTCCGTTTCCTGGAAACATCTGGCAGTCTTTGAACTTTTGAGTGAAGAGTAAGCCGATATGACTGAGCGGGGTAAAGGTTAAAAAGAAAAAACAAATCCAAAATTTCCACCCAAAAATTTCCTCTGACCAAACTGGGCAAGCATTTCAAACTGAAGTAATTTTATTCTTGCGATTGAAATGACGCCATTCAGAGGAAAAAAAAAATGTGTCCAGGATAGGGAAGAATTTAGCCCCACACAGTTGTTCAGAAACTGTAAAGCAATAACTCTCAATAACAGTTACATAGCCTACTTGTATTTTGTTATGAGTGAGCACCGTATTCGTTTCATTGAAAAATACGGGCGTTGATTTAATGTAAATTGCCTGCCTTCAACGGGCAGCAGGCTTTTTAGACTCAAAAAAAAAAGGGGGGGGAGGGAGGGGGGTTGGAGCGCGCGGGGAGGGGGGGGGGTTATGTTTGTTTTGTATTAATAAAAATGGTGAGAAATTGACTAAAAGCAAAGTTTCGTTTAGTTAATGGAAAAAGGGCTCGATCTACATTATGTAGTAGACATTTACAAGGACATGTATTGTGCCGCAAATGTTTTTGACAGCAGCTGGCCTGTTGGATCGCTGACAGATACTGCGATAGATAAAAATGAAACACTCGTGTTTCCTGCTGATGTTGGGGTTGTTACTGAGATACTTCGACATAGTGCCTTTCAGTGGTATACTCTACTTTGAGATAATTGCTATTGTATTTTTAAGAGTTTTATTTGAACATAAACGTGAATGTCGAGAGGCCATTCATCTGTTTCTACGATCTGTCGTATAATAAAATATAGATGTCAAGTGCGATTTAAACAGAATGAAATGATGCAGAGGGGTGTCTTTTGATACTATGGACAATTAATTTTGATAAGGTGGCGAAACAGAAACAGTGATGAAAAGGCGTTTTGACAAATTACTTTATTGCAGTGTATAGTTACTGCCGGCACAATCAGAAACACAGTTGCGATTCCACTGGCCTGGCTTTAGCAAATTTATCATAAAACAGACGTGTTGGTTATGATTAGAGAACATGGTAAGATTTCGTTTCACACCGTTGCGGTGATTAAACAAATGCTAAACTTTAACACACAGTCCATCTATACAATACCGAGGTTACAGATTCCACTCATTTTAAGTTTGGCCCCAGAAAGGGGAGACTGAGAACAACCCCCCCCCCCCCCCCAAGGAAAAATCTGACAGAATAGAATAGACTAACACAGAATAGGGCAGAAAAATGAAAATAAATAACTAGGCAAAGTTTGATTGGCTTGTACCTATTGTAAATCCTCGAAAGTGTATTTGATATTTCACTTACAGAAGCAGACATTGAGAAATAAGTTTCTGATACAACTGGACAATGTGCTCAAATGTACTGCCCGAGTTCGAGCCATTGTCGAAGGGAGTATTCTATGACGTGTGGGAAAAACAGGAGGGGGGGGGGCGGAATCTTTGAAGTTTATATATTTGTAAAATAGATAGGGTGAATGGACGGGCGAATAGATGCACTTGGAATGAAGTCTAGTTCTTTTGTCATCAGAGATGCGTACGTACACACACACACATAACCTAGCCTATACAGAGGCGAAGGACTTAGTAAGGTTTGCACAATCGGTGGGATAATTTCACTATACAAGCAGCATATATATATAATATATATATAAATATAGTGGAGATGAAATCTACTTTTGAAATCGTTATCAGTGCTCATATGGGCCACATATCACTACATCTGGTTATCTAGAGTGCTCTTGATTCTGACGCCCCCTTGTCAATGAAGATTCACACAGTCGGAGACTACCACTAGCGGCTAAGGTGAACACACGTGTACCATTTAGCTTGGCCTATAGCCAAACCTCAACTGTTGGATTGATTTCTCATTCTGTCTGTGTCATTTGTCACAAAGCTTGACACTTGATAAAGATTATGTAGTAGATCTACGTACGGCGGAAAATGCAGAACAATTTAAATAATATATGTCTGTTAAGTTCATTTCTCTCTATCTCCCTTTTCCCTCTTTAATGGTAACTATACTATATGCACCAGCATACAATATTGTAAGCCTAAACCAAAGATTTATTATTCCTCCATTCAATACAAAGCACTTCATTCATCTAATCTTATTTCTGTCAATACACATACATAAAAAAGGGTGTCTTTTCACCCATCAGCAGGTCGTGTTAAATATAAAGGGGCAATTAATTCCTAACACTTTGCACACGATCGAGCCAGTCTGAATTCTGCTGCAGTGATAATCTTGCGATATGAAGTCCATTCATATCACTGAAAACAACAGACTGCATCATCGTCATGTACAAAAGTAGTCATCAGGTTTTTTTTTTTTTTTTGTATGTTCCAGATTCTCTCTCATGGAATAACTTCACTCACACTATGACGAATGTCGTGCTCACCCGCGCCATGATAATCAGCCTTAATTATTATTTCAGTCCGTGAAAAAAGTTAGAGTTAAACCCGCCATAAATTCATAGCTCTTAAATAATTAGATCTAGAAAGTTAGGATATGTCGTGAGAATGCTATATAAATAGCTAGCAATGAGAACATTCAGTATGCATGGGAAGTGAGAGGCCTCAATGGCAAAAGATGGCCACTGTCTGGCTTCATGGATAGAGGGTGACACCACTGTCAGGCTTCATGGGCAAAAGACGGCCACTTATAGGCCTCATGGACAAAGGATGACCACTGTCAGGCTTCCTGGGCAAAGGGCGACTTCACAAAAGACGTTTGGGTGGAATGGATGAAAACACTGCTACTGAGAAGTAATCAATTGCCTGTCGTCGAAGCTTGTGGCAGAACACAAGAGTGTACAGCTTTATTTTTCTCTGCCTTAACGGTGTGAAAAGGGGGGGGGGGCGGGAAAGTCAGTCACAGAAACTATCTAAAAGGATTCAGAACAGATTCTGGTCAAACACAAGAAGTTTCTAATATTCTCGCTGTGATGGTTTTCATCCCACTGACCACTGTTTGTGAGTCTGCAAAAAGTACTTTATGTAGAGCCTAACCTTTTAGAGACCAAAACATGTTTGATCCAAAGCTATCATTATTTCAGATTAATGGTGGATTTCGAGATCCAACTATAAAATAAGCTTTAAAGACTGCATGATGTCTGTTATCAAGAATCTGTAATTATTTCTTCAAGCAGAATGTCTGTGCAACGTATAGCTCCCCTTTAGCCATATACGATTCATCTGTAGGTAAATCGTTGATTCGCATCCAATACTTGAAACTCAATACGTGTAATCTGTAAATAAGAGAACTTGAGGACTCCCTAGTTATACTTCAACAGTAATTAGGACAGCAGCTCCAGGCAGATCGATATTTTAGATAAGTATTGAGAGTTTGTTTTAGTTATCATCTTCACCTGTGAATGTAGTCTAGTTACCATACATGCAACACAAACACACAACAACAACAATAACAGTAACAACAACAATTCCTACAAAGCCAGGCTGTGTAGTAGGCTACGTTAAAATGTGGACATTTCTTTGTTCACAGAACAGCCGCTTTTGCCTTTCATGGGGATGTGAAACCGGGGTGATTCTAACATCATCGAGTTTGCGTACTGAGTCTGAACGTTTCATTATAATTCAGGAAATCCTTTTCATATCAGCGACTGATGATCAAAATCGAACGGAGGGAGCAGAGCGAAACGATGAGAAGACAACGTATGATTTTATAAGAGTAGACCTATACTACTACAAAATGATTTTCTTAGTCAGACTTGGACTTTTTGCTTGGGTACACTCCCATCTTATGAGTATAAGATAAAGCTTTCTCTTTATCCTTTCTCTCAGTTGCATCTCGGCATGCCTTAAACGCTATTTTCACGCCTTTATCTTTGACAGGATGAAGGCTCGATCTTTCAGTCTCCTTCCACCCCTTCTCACCTGTTCCATACGTACACTTGACCAGTGAAGAAATGATCAGCAGATAAAAAAATAAAGGGCCGGGGGAAAAGATAGAGAGGAGAGGGCGACTGGACAAAATCAGAAGAGAGCAAGACCGAGAAAGTGGAGCGACGGAGGGAAGTAAGAAAAAGAAAGGAAGGGTGCAGAGGAAAATAGGAGAGAAAGACTGAGTGGGAGAAATGAATGGAGGTGAGTGAGATGTCGGTCAAAGTTAATTAGCGTTTTGACGGACCATGGTTATCCCAATGAATAGCCTGCTAGTCTATCATACAGGCAAAGTACTAAGATCGATGTAGTCTAACAGCACTGCTCCCCTCCTTTTACATATCTCACGCCCATCCATCTCCCATCTCTTTCAAATTCACTTTCAAATTATAATACTGTCCTCTCCCCTCTCTCTCTCTCTCTCTCTCTCTCTCTCTCTCTCACACACACACTCACACACATCCGAATTCTTTCTTTATTCCACAATCTTTACAGCAGTCTGTCTGATTATCTGTCTGCCTCTGTCTCGTCCCCTCCGTTTCTCCCTCTGTCTCTCTCTCCTTCTCTCAACCGCTGAACAGAACTCTCTTTCTGTTTGTACCTCTGTCTCTCCTGCTCCCTCCTTTTCCCCTCTCCATTGTAATATATACTCAAACAAACACATTCCCTTCTGTCAAGGTTTGACAGTTCAATAAGGCCATAACCAACACATCCATTTTATCCCTTTCTT
Source organism: Peronia verruculata (assembly GCA_038406235.1). Classification (NCBI taxonomy): domain Eukaryota; kingdom Metazoa; phylum Mollusca; class Gastropoda; order Systellommatophora; family Onchidiidae; genus Peronia; species Peronia verruculata. Next base: position 5,045 of record JBCAUA010082450.1, on the reverse strand, counting down.
CACGCACATTATTACTAGCACACATTACTAACTAACTCGATTCAGCAGAACACAATATAATACGGAGAGGCAGGTCAGAAGCAAGAGGCTTGCAAACTGGATAAGCCGCTGGATAAACTGGGCCATGCAGATATTGATGAAAACGCGGGAGGAAGATAATAACGAGACGGGAGAACGAGAAAAGATTGAATGTGGCTGTTTGTAGAAAATATTGTCTGAGCTTGATTTTTTTTTTTTTTTACTTACCCGCGTATCAGCGAAAGCTTCAGTATTACATTTATGAATGACACATCCATCCATCCATCCATCCCATCCATCCATCCATCCATCCATCCGTCTTCCTTGGTTGTCGGCCTGAATGTCAGTCTATCCTTGACTTTCTGTCAGGCTAGATGTATGAGTTTTCGCTACTTTTCGGCTACCTGCTCCTAAGGTCTTATAGAAATGTGAATATGTGCAAGTATTAAGAGATACAGAGCAGCGTTATTGCAAGACCGATTGGGTAATGTAACTGTGTAATGTGAGCGTACCGTACCGGAGAAGTTCCCACAAGTATTACATGAGATCAACAGTTCAAAGATTAATATATACGTGTACTGAGGAACCCGCCACAAGCTGTGGTACATGGACGGACATAATTACATGAACACTTATTGGATACACGACATTGTAATGGCACGGTAGGTAGTAGTGTGGGAAGAAGTCAACAGGTACCATTTATTGCCAGGTCCAGTTTATTGACCCTAGACACGCTATCATTTCGGAATATCAGCATTTTTCTACACTATTTCGACAGAAATGTCTTTTACTCCATCTACAGTTTAACCATTTTCTTAAACTTTTAAAATAGAACTTGAAAGACAGCTTATTGCGTTAATTCATTTTGTAAAAACTGATTTTGATGTTTTATTTGTTAAAAGACAGCCCTCCCCCTTCCCCTATCTCCACTCAAGGAAAAAAAAAAGATATTGATTACTCAAAATTCTTTATTTGTCGAGAGACCGCAAAAAGAGGCAGCATTGGTTCTCTTCAAGCAACGTTATGGAGGAAAAAGCGATATGTCACATTAGATGAGCGTTATTGAAGCAAGAGATGTTTGCAATGACCATAATAAATGATGTTCATTCCTTGTTTATTCGCTTCTCGACTGCCTAAGGGTGGCTATCTCGGGATAGGGGGGGGCAGACAGACACCTCTGGAGAAACAGAAAATCACACCGAGAGACAAACAAATCAGACATACATACAGAGAAATAAACAAAACAGTGCACAGATGGATAGAAAGAGCCGTAGTCAAATACATGTATCTGGTTTCTGGCAGACCTTTTCATGAAGGCAGAACAATCCAGCAGTATCTCGGAAGTCTTTCTCTATAATCCTTGCTCTTCAACCCTAGTGTCTAACAAAGGGAAGTAAATAATCACGGGGAATATCCATCATAACTTCCTGACCAACTTTGTTTCAGCCAGGCACTCACCCTTTTCTAGTTTCTGTTTCATTCCTCTGAACTAATTTCCAGCTCAATGTCTCACTGGTTCACCAATTTGTCGATTATGCATTACTGGGTAGATTTCATAAAGTGTGAGGATTATTTCCTGATTCCGCTTTACATGTGTTATAATAATGTAATGATAATAGCTCCTCGGGTTTAGGTCGAGATAACCTCCATCCAGGAGGTTGAAAGACCAAGTCCTGAACCCGCGGATTATACTCCGGGGCAGGCATTTAACAGATTCCTCGGGTTAGTGCCCAAGGTAAGAGTCACCGTGGCGATATGGTTAGGCGTCTGCCACTCAGAGCTCAGCGGAAAAAAAAAAATCATGTCGTGGGCGTCGCGGGTTCGAATTTCGGGGGGATGTGAAGGGGTTTGAGATTAGAACCTTATTTTTCTTTTCACTTGGCTTCTTGGGTAGAAAGCCCGACATCTAGCCCTCCCGGAAAAGAGCGAGTGTATTTCAAAAGAGCCGTTTCTATGCTACGCACGCTAAAGAATCCTTGGCAGTAAAAAATCTAATAAAGCATACGCAGAGACGCAGCTGTCTGGGCAAAGTTTCCAAATTCCAAACACAAAAATTCTTCTTCCCAAAAACAAAACAGGCAACTAAAGCCAAAATAGTCCTGTTGAAATAAAAAGAGAAGTGTCAAACTTTCAAAAAGACAATTAATGTCCTCTTTTTGTAGGTTGAGTTGAAGTACATTGAGAAAAAAAAAAAAAAAAGACAAAGATATAAAATGTGTTCCTTGGTGCTCTCAGAGTCCAAAATCCTCATATTTTTTGTTTTTGCTTTAAACAAAATAATTACATGTCTCAAAGGGAAACAGTTCCCAAAATCTATACCGAGCCCTGTCAAATTGTACCGTGCTAATTTAGTGGAATTTGCGTATTATAGGGAAGTGATAAAAAGGCCTAGCCAAGTGAAATAGGAAACTTATTGTGCTTTGAATTGTGTTGTGATGGTTTTCAAATTGTGTAATACTTTTTTCATTGTTAGGGTACAGCAATAAGATGGCATCTAGATATCTGACAGTCCATAGTGGTTGAATTATATCTCTGTTCGTTACAATCTTTTTTTTTTTTTTTTCCACAACGACTGCATGAATAAATCTGCGTATGATGGTGCAAAGAGTGTACCCATAGCTGTACCATTAACCACCAATCATCATCATCATCATTTTATAAGATATAATAAAACTGTCTCATCGGCAACTGACACAAAAATTCAATGAAAGCAAATAATGTTTATAGACAACTTGATCTTGATGTTAAAATTAAATGCCAAATTTTCAGACCAAATTGGTTCTTCCTCAGGGTAACAAAGTAAACATATATATATTAAAAATCATCATCACAATATACATTTTAAGTTTCAGGTCTGAATGTTGCTGATACTGCCTTTTGGCATAATTTAATCTTTACCAAGGTCTTGGTAAGCCTTTCACCTTCCTCAGGGTGGTTATCTCGCTGAGGGTTTTTGTCATGCTGAACTGAAGTCAAATAAAAAACCCACTTCAACTCAACCTACATAAAGAGGACATTTAATTGTCTTTTTGAAAGTTTGACACTTCGCTTTTTCTCTCTCTTTTTTCCCTCTCCTCACATCAAACCATAAGTATTTTTCCTTTTCTTAAGACACTCGGAAAAACTCCTGGACGTTATAGGCTGAAAGGTACATGTCGTATGTAAATTCCCAAACCACTGTGTTATTTATATGAAAATAAGGGAGAAGAACAATAAATGTCCAATCTAATATTTTCAAGGTTGCGGTCGATAGGTTTAGTACTGAATCTTAATAACCGCTCCTATAAGGATCAGAGGGAACAGCCACTCCAATCTCCAGAGTTTTAACGAATAACGTAACAAACAAAAAGCACGGAAGTCTTTTAAATTTAAAAATATAATTTCAGGTTTCACCCATACGTAAAAAGTGGACATAATTATGTGGTTCTTCCCCCTTGATCTTCATTTTGATTCTCAGATCCCCCCCCCCCCCCCCTCCTCTTTTTTAAAACCCCTTTTCCTTTATAGTTCCTTTATAGTTAACTTTTCATTTTTTCAGCCCCGGCCTCCACCCCACCCCCCCCCCCCCGTCCCCTTCTCAACTATTTCAGCCACGTTCTTGTTTCAACTACTTAGAGCCACCTCCGGACAGCTGCATCTCGTCATTTCAGTGCAATACATCTTCCCTCTCATATGCATTAATTAGTCGTCAAGCTTTATGAGTCTGTTACAGTGCATAGCACGCAGCTTTCAGTTTAGCAAATCTACTCTGTATAAGCTGTCATCACAAAGGCGATAGTGCGAACCCAGCCTAAGGCGATTACCATAAGAACGGATGAATGAATGAATGAATGAATAAATGAGTCAAGCCAGAGCGGTCCTACTGGTGCATTTGTACCACCCTAATTTCAGGTCTCTGAGCTACCGGGCCATATAGGTTACTGGACCGGAGAAGAGAAAAGTACTAAAGAAAAGACGAACGCAAATGTGGAACCCAGCCACTAAAAGTTGTAAGGCAAAAAACGCAACATTTTAGCCCTCTAGAGCCCATGGAATACAAGAAACTCTGTACATGACTTTGGGATGACTGCATTGCTGACAAGAGTATAAGACACTAAAATACTAGACAGATTTACGATTTTTTTTTTTTATAAGACACTAAAATACTAGACAGATTTACGATTTTTTTTTTTTTTTAAAGTTGTTATTTTTCCTGTGGTTGAACCGACTCAAACTAGATGTATTAAGCCATGTACATCCCAGAGTTTACAGACACTGTTATCATACTGTTCTTAAAGGCTGCTCCGGAGCCCTGGGGCTTAAGAATCAGATGTAAGCTACAGTGGTAATCTAGTGTCTGTGCTGAGGATATCATTAGAACAATGGACGACGGCCGGTTGGGGAGGTAGAAGCAAAACGAACAAAATAACTTGTCAACAACGCTCTAGTATCTTGAATCTCAGAAAAACACGCCGGGGTCCGGGGTATATAAGTAAATTCTTTACTCCCACCTGCAGGCGGCGAAAGCCCGCCATCATACTCATAGGATGTCTCCCATGGAATACATCTTCGATGTTCCAGGAGTGACATCTCTTCTCTCCTTGCTCCTGACTTCTGTCTCCCTCCCTCTCTCCTCTCTTCTTCTTAACGTATAAGACGTGTTCAGCACAATAAGCCGTGACCGTGGTGATATGCCGTTAAACCTCAGAACAAACAATCTCATAGAAACAACACATTTCTAGCAATACAGCCACCACCACCATCACAACAAGAACAACAACAAAAGCAAAGTTCATAGATAAGACAGCTTATACAGAGTAGATTTGCACCTTTTGTAGGTGAAAAAGAGCGGGAATGCAGCTGCAGTGCCGATAACACACAGAACAACATCTATCTGCGTTCACTATGCCAGAAGAGATCGAGAGAAACACAGAGACACAGGCAGACAGAGGGATGGACAAAAAGACAGACCAGACAAACAGATAGATAGATAGATAGATAGATAGATAGATAGATAGATAGATAGATAGATAGATAGATAGATAGAT
>JBCAUA010082439.1:0-10723 GCA_038406235.1 Peronia verruculata | reverse complement strand
CAATAATGAAAACATATAAAATGTAAATAGGATATTGCTGTACACGAAAGGAAATGTTAATAAAATGATTTGTTTTTTGTAAAAAAGAGGTTTTTCAATGTTGTTTGAAAAGGGGATTAAAACATACATTATTAGGGCAATTAAATTTTTACAACTCTTGATTTACAATATTCAATGTTGACATTATTAGGACTTTGCTAACAACCGTATGTTGTCACATTGTTCTACAGATAGCATCCCCCTCAAACTCTGTGTCTGTGGTTGATGTGATCTCTGGCAGTATGACACAATGTAACATATTGTTCAGTAAACAATCTAGAATCGATTCAAAAGAACGAAAAGTCAAAACAGATCTTAAAAGTTTGGGTGAATGAAACACGAAGAGATCTTTATGTGTACCGGAGCTCTATTCGGGAGGATTTATCACGCTTCGTGCTGAGTCAGCGATCAAGGGAAACAATGTGAACCTCTGTAAGGAGCTCCTTTTAGCCGATAGTTACATGGGCAGATAATGACATCTATTGATCCAGATTCACGTGCACAATGACCATGAATTGTGTGCCATGCCATTCCCGTTATTGTTATTAAACTTGATTTCCGAGAAGTCTTGATATGCCAGGAAAACTTGGACATTTGATAGGTATAGTTCAAAATGACCTTTTCTGTAAATGGCCTGTAAATAAAACCTTTATTTTTTCGTGTATTTATAGTCCTCCAAATCCCCCAATTATTATTTGTTTTCTGAAATTCCATGTTTATTACAACAGCAATGAGATCGCCGTCAAAAGTGAAAGATACAACTATTTGAACAAGGAAGTCATGTAGATACGTTTGCTGGGCAAGGATACAGGAACCAACATGATTTACCCGTCCTCCCAGTAACTACTACACGCTTTTTTCGTTCTTTGTGAAAGTTACTTAAGTGCATAGGCTGAGGTTGAGGTCTGTATGTTTAATTATGTACTCGAACAGATAGGTCTCCTCGGGACAATTTTTCACATGCTCTTAGATGTAAACGTATTTGCTTCCTGAATCTGCGTTGTTACATAAAGAACACATCTTGCCTTACACAAAGAGACCCCTCTCTGATATTTCCTGGCTCTTACTTCATCACAGGTTGGCTTTGGCAAAGATTTTCACAAACCTGTTTTGTAAGATGCCCCGCATCAAGCAATGGATTACTAAACTTGGCTGATGTCCGGACAAGATAAATAATCTTGGCATCTATTTGTTGCAGTTTCATCTGTATCCTCAATCTGTCAATAATAATGCAGAAAACAAAGCTCAATTTTTAATTTCTTTATATAATATATATATAGCAGCATATACATAAAGCCCTGTGGTACCTCAAAGTTTTATTTAAACATATACAACTCATAATTTCTAAGTATAAAGGGGCGCTATTGGAGCCGATCGATCTCTTGCCACTTCTGGGGTCAAACTATTGTAGAAAACTATTCATCCATAACAGAGTCCTGGCCACACAATTATTTTCTCATCCTAAATCTGTCAGCTAAAATAGAGTGTTTATTTACTTACGTTTTACGTCACGCGTCATTTATTTACCTCTTCTCTACCTGACCCTTCACCTTGATGCCGTTCCCTGTCTTCCCTCGTTTCTTCGGACGCCAGATAACGAAAAATAAACTTACACTTCCCTGGGTCGGACCCAGCACCTGGGCCAGTTTCTGATTCTGCGTCTCTTAGCAGATAATGCCTTCAATAACACAAGAACGTTCAATCTGAACTCTAGACAGATAGTAAATTTTCTCGCTCGATTGGCAACTGCTCTCGAGTCGATGAAGTGGCTAGTCTGATTTAACGTTAAGTCTACAACTCTAGGAATTTTAAAGGTGCATTATAATTCCCAACATCGCTTATTCTGGGATATGTTTGAACATCCAGATTGTTTTCGGTGCCATTTAAGAGGTACAAAATGGGAATTTCCTGAAAACGTTATTCAGAATCTTGACCAGGTTATACTTACTCAAAAGTAAGATAAGTTATGCATCCCCGGGCTAAGTCAAAATAATAATATGAAAAATACATTCGATTTTCAAGCATAATCTGTTCTCTGCTGGTTCTGAACAGCTGGCCATTCCTGTAGAATGTAGGAGGAAAGCATAGTGGTGAGTGTACAATACAGGGGAGGAGGCTGGGGAAGTCAGACGGAGGTAGGAGAGGAATTCATACATGCAGGGATTGAGTGATTGCCGATAACCAATCACTAATTGACTGTTCCATACCTGCTGTCATGTTCAATAAAAACTCGTAGCTGGCTAATTGAGCAGACCCGTCTTATCGGCACCTTCAATATCAACCCAGGCCAGGAGACTGCAAGCAATCATTAGGGTTTTCAACTTTTCTCTGAGAGGCTCGTTAGAAATAAACTTCGCCACTTTCCGTGTGAGAACCGGCCTAATCTTCTTCGGATAACGGAGTATTATCTTTGATTGTGTCTTTTTCATTGAACCCTCTCCAAGTCAATAGCTAAAGTGAGAGCTTGAGGGAATGAGTGCAACCACGCTATTACATTATTTACCCATGAGATAGTTGGTTAGATGCCTAAAAAACTGTTTCCATCTTTAAGAATTAGGATATTTTGGTTCTTTTCATTAACAAGCATTTAGACAATAAAATGCTGCATTTATTACAATTCCCTTGATCAGAAATAGGATAGATTAATGCAGCTCCTAGCTTTCAGGCACCTTAAAATACGACTTAATAATAATAATAATAATAATAATAATAATAATAAATTACATTTATATAGCGCATTTCCCAAATTGCTTAATGCTATCAGCTTCGTATTTTTGTTTAAATAATTCGGTCATTGATACTTGAGAAGATCCGATTCGTGTATGCTCAAGAGAAGTGTTATACATGATGAAAGTCACTGCATAAATATGTAGTTTCCAGGAAGAAATTCTAATTCCCGAATATTACCTTTAATCGGATTTTTTTTTTCCCTCCCGGTTTCTATAATTTACGCGTAATATAATGGCTGTCACTCGAAAATTGGCCAAAAAGTGGTAGGCAGAATACATTGTACGCAATCTGAATCGTAGTAAAACATAATATGCAGGTATGATTCTGAATAAAAATTGAAATGATATGATTTTTTGTTATTTTACAAGATAATGATTATTATTGGGGAAAAAAGCTATGGCAAATACTGTGTCAGCTAGACTTAGGCTTTGGTTGTATGTTGCAGGAATCATCTTGGTCAGAAACACCAGATGCTGTAGCTTTTTAAAAGTGCGTTCGGCATCTCTTGATACACAAGCAAACTGTCCCTTGCTTTATGTATTTATACAGATTGGATTTTTTTGTTAATTAGGATTGAATCATTTATATTTTCTTTCCTAATCACTTGCTGCTTCTAAATGGCATCATGAGTATTATGAAGACACATTTTCAAAACTATTTTGACGTGGAAAAATGGTTTTCAATTGGGTAAGAAAGAATGATAAACGCTTCAAGTTTAGTTTTGAATAGTAGGACTTAAAATCAGATTCGTTTTCTGTCGTCCGATCTGGGCTCAAATATTACAGTTATGTACACTTCGGTGAAATGGAATGAATCGTTCTCGAAAAAAAAAGAACCAAAGGTTGGGGAATCCGTTCTAACTGAAGGCGTGGGATAATGTGGGTCCATTGTTTCCTACGAACTATGACAATGGCAGTGAGGGATAATGGCCTGATCAACTGCTTTCTCTATAAAGTCTTTATCCGTGGCTGAATTGATCGTGGCTCTAATCGATAGACTACTGTCGTAACTTGCACTTTGTTTACCGTAATCGTTATAATACATTACATCGGATATTTGTCACTGCAACAATCATGCCATTGTGTTGACCTAACAATGTCAGGGATGGATGGATGGATGGATGGATGGATGGATGGATGGATGGATGGATGGATGGATGGTTGGATGGATAGACGATGGATGGAATAATTGCTGAACAAACGAACAGACCCGAGCAATGCATATCACGACATAATCATAATTACTAAACCTGTTAATTAGTGAATAAAATGACGTGAATACTCTTCATTCATGCGTTTCACTATATCAAAATTGTACGTCCTAAAAGTATACTCAAGAAATATAGATATAAATTCTTAGAAATTTGAAAACCACTGCACATAACACCAGCTTCCAAAACCCCAGTCTAGGGCGAAGAAAGTGATTGCCCAACGGTCAAACGCTGGTTCTCTGACTGTGATCCCAGAGGAAGGGGGAAGAGGAGATTATTCAAGACGGCAGTTACGAACTCACACTCACCCCTCAGGTTCAGGACGCTGGTAGGCACGTGCGGTGCTTCCCCACCAGACAAGGAAAGGAACCTCTTATTGATTCGACCCGAGAGGGGAGGAAGTGGGAAAAGTGTATAAAAATTCGAGCCAACGTCACCCTTGTCTCTTAGCTTCAATGTCTCAGTGCATACACGCTTTCCGCTCAGGCAAGATGTGCGTGAGAAACGTACCGGGGAATATTGTGATTTTGTTTTTTCTCTTACAATGCTGTTGTACGATTTAGAGTGACAAGCGTAGATCGAGGTGTCGAAATTCATAGTTGAAAAAAAAAGTGAATATGTAGATCGGAGGGTTTAAATTCTTACGTGGAGTGAAAGAAATATTTCAAGTGAACAGTTCATTATTACGCCGAGTATTAGGTATGGATAATAGTGAAGAACAAAATATTGTGATTATGCTGTAAAGCAATTGTTTCATGCTCCGAGGCGCTTAAGAGCATACGTGAAATGAAAAATATACCCTGCTACAACTGTTGTGAGTAGAGGAGTTAATGTGTAGAAACAAAATATTGTGATGTTTCTCTTTCCGATTATAGTGCTGCTCTCCTCTTGGCCGGCTAACGGGTGTGGATCGAAGTGTTAAACTTCGTAATTAAAGTGAAAGATATGTCTAGTGGGCAGCTTTTGCTATAAATGGGTAACGAGTTCATTACAAATGTATGTCTTCTGTGATTTTGTCTTTTCTCAATATTACTCTTGTCAGGTATAAGTTCAAACGTGAAGTGGAAGCTATATCCAGTGTTCAGTTTATGTTTCGCCTGGTAAAGGGCGTGGTAAGAAGCGCTGTCACAGAGCTGTATAGATATGAAAGGGAAATATTGTTATGATTTTGCCATTTGTCAATTAGCATCGCCGTTGTTCGACTGCAGGAAGGTTACCGGCGTAAATGGAAGTGTTTAAGTTCACATATCAAATAATGATCAATATTTTGTTCCATTAGTTAACTCGTTTGGGTAGAAGAATAAAGGTGAAAACTGTAATTTTGCCATCTCTTACGGTTGTTTTTGTTTCTCGCTATCCCCCGTAAGGTATGCAGATGGAAATGTTTAGTCCATAGGGAAAGTGACAGAACTGTTCAGTGAGCGCTTTTGTTTCGGCGGGTAATGGGTGTGATTAGAGGCGTGGATGTGAAGACACATATACATACATACATTGTGCCTTTGTCATAGTGCAGATAGAAGTGTGAAGTAGTAAAGTGAAACATATTTATATCTAGAGAGCAATTTTACTTTCCACCGCGTGATGAGTGTAGATCGAAATAATATGTGATTTTGTTCGCTGCGAGAATCGTGTAATAAAAGTATAGGTGTCTTTAAGCGCACATGTTCAGTGAAAAACTTTTTTTGCTAGGGAGCAAATGTGCATTTGTATGCCCTTAACTTAGTTTAATATCCCTGTGTTCATTCAATTGTGGCGTTGTGCTGTTTAGTTCGACTTTAGTGTTGCCATACTGTGTTAATTTGTGCTTGTCAAACTGACTTGTGGTGGTGGGAAGTTGTGGGGTGTTGGTTTCCACTAATCACACACAAAACGATTGAATGTTTCTCGTCCAAGTCTGGTCAGTAAACTTCCCGATAAAAGGAGTGATCGGTATTTAATTAGCCATTCGACTATTTGTTCATTTGACCAAATAATTCTTTTGTCCCAGTTTCCAGAGATCAAGCAGTTGCGTGTATTGCATATCTGGGTTCATGAGATAATAACACATTTGCAATTTCAGTTGAAGTTCATCTAGCTGTTTATGAGCTGGGATGTTTGGTTTATACTAAGTAGTAATCATAATCAACCCAACCAACGCGCCACGCGATAGAGGTGGATAAGGGAAGTGGAACTGCTGAGTAGATCAGTTAATGGATAGAAACCCGATAAGCAAATCTGGGTAAATGAACTAGATAAATTGGAAAACTTAATTATTTAAGTTGACCTTTGGAACTGGTTATCCAAATTAAGATCCAGTTTTCCGCCCAGCACTAATAGACTATGGGATGGTTTTCTCCAATTGTTCTCAGAGTTAAAACTTTATTATTAATCCTTTTCATGGCTAAAACCTAGGTCTAATTATCAACAGTTCTCATCAGGGCTAAAACTACATGTATACAAGTCTTTTGCAGGACTAAACACTATAATACCATTCTGCCTCTACTTTTCTTTACTTTATTTTTGCTTTCAAGGCAGCCCTTCCTCAGGCAAACAATCCGATTAAACCTGTGGGCTTGAATTAAAGATAAAGGGAAAGTTCGGAAGCTTTAATGTGATTTCTTTATAAAGGGACATAATTCTGTAATAAAATAATTAAATGATGCTTCATTAGTCATTCGAGGACTGCCTTCCTTGTTAAAACTGGAAGACGAACTCTCTTTATATGAGCACAGTAGGGTGATCCCAGCAAATTCGTTTTAAACAGAAGCAGCCGTAAAAGTATCTTTTAACTTTTTTTCTCCCAACTGTTTATATATATCCTGCGCAAAATGCTTCTCAAGAAACTCTTTGGAAAGCTACCTACAAAAACTGATTTGAAGATCTTTCTTCACGAAATGAACATCATTTCAAATCTGAAAAGATGGACTGAGCTTACCTGAGAAATAAGGTTTTAAAAGTCAGCTTTCTTTATTTCAACAGCATAGCAGGATTTTGCCTGAATATCTTATTTCCATATCAACTGTACTGATCATCTCTGCGGTCACAGAAATAATAATAACAAATTTCTCTTAAAGTTCTTAAATATACCTTCAACTGTCCAAGAACAGTTACTAGGACACCTCCATCCATTGTTGGTTGGCAGTCTATTGTTGTTATTTGTCTAAACATATTATCTAGAGGAATTGCCTGTAGAAAAAGCAAAATGATAATTATAATATTTTGGCCATTCAATAAATCAACAATAACATTATCCTAACATGACCTTGAGGTTAGATGTCATTTCCTTTTTGAATTCAGAATTATTCCTCTAGCATTGTTCAGACATTTTCCCAAATAGCACTGATCACAAAGAAAATTATTATGAAAAAAGAATTAAAACTAAAAATCAATGAATGATTTCTCACAATCAGATGTTCAAGGAGTCTGTTAATAGTGTTATGTTAAAATGATCCCTGTATTTTCCTAGCACAAAGTTGACTGGTGATTTTCTGTCAATAAGGAATATATACTTTATGGAATTTCAGCATACTATACCTTGAACTTTGATTTATAATAACATAAAGGAGTATGTCCACTTCAAGTGAGGATAATTCCTACTTTTTTGCATTGTCTTTTAATATCTGTCCTAATAAATCTATGAGTATGCATTTCATTAATTCGACATGCTTTTTGGATTGAGCATTTAATCATCTCTGCATACTCACTTTCATTTTCTCAGCGATTGCGTCGACACCTTGAAACTGCTGGCCTTCAAATGTTAACAATGCATCTGTTGGCTGAAAAATGAATAGTAAAACAACAAAATTCATAGATGGTCACAAACTGAATTTTAAAGCTAAGATTAAAGTAAATGGTTTTTATTGACAGACTCAGAGATACTTCATGACTCTTCAATTCTGCCAACACAATCTTGTGATCCCAAGTTGTCAATGACCACTGAACATTCTTACATTACAGGTAATCTGCACATCACCTGATGACTTTGATTAAAGGATGTGAGCTGTCTGATACATTTATTCACTTCAACTAAAGATCTGATTGTTATGAGATGAGGAATTATGTCTGAAATAATGATGCAAAAAAAAAAAAGCTGAAAATCTAAACAGTTTATTATATATAGCAAAGCTTTTGATGCATACACTACATGACAACACTACCATGACCAACACAAGTTTGTCTGAGAGATGCTGTGATATATTGGTTTATGAGAAGCAAATTTAGAGGCTCACATCTTAAGCCTACAAACTCACTGTCAATCTCTTTTGCATAACCCAATGGTGCATTTATGTTTTAAAAGTCATAGTGGAAAAACAAATGCAAGTCTGTACTACATTGTTACTGTAAGCATAAAACAAAATAACAACTATCACACTTCTACAGCACATTATGAGATCATCATGGATAAAACTTTTATTAAAAGAAAATAATAACTGATTAATATCAAACCATTTTCAACCACAATTTGTAGAGATTCAAATTTTCACAAAGCAGCAGGGTGTGAAACAACATCATCATCATCATGAATATACCTGGTTCAATCAGCAAAATTTACAGAGTGTGTAGAATCAGGAATGTTTAAGTGTTTTCACAACAAAGTTGGATAAAAGTTCATCTCTCGCCTGGAGCATACACAAAACTCTTCATACTTCCAGTTCCACTACTGTTATTGTGCAGGACTTGTATTGCAAGTTATTATAAAAATTAAAACTGCGACTGTTTTGTGGACTCAGTAAAGGTTGGAAGTTGACCCGCCAAAAGTAGGGAGAAGTCAGCAACAACCAAAAAATTCAGAATTCCAACTACAGTCAGAAGTTTGACATTCCTGTAGAATGCAAGGGACTTGTGAGAAATCTGTTGTCTCATTATGCCTGCTAATAGTACTATAGCAACAACAGATTGCACTTAATGAAAAACTTACTGATTCCCAATTTATGGATAAAAGCATAAAATTTTCTGCATTGTCTTCTTGGCTCGCAGCCAGTTTTCTATCTCATCTTATTTATATCTCTTCTAGTATAATATAAATGTCTACACGATGTAAAGGCTTAGCGAGAACAATGGTATTGTTATAGGGATAACAACACTGCTTCTTATCAAGGTCAAAACACATTATTGACAATTATTATTACATGTAATGTAATCATGAATCAGAATGACCGAAGTGCTGTAAAGAATTTGAAAGTTGTCCTTTCGTTTGATTTAAATTTAAAAAAAAGAGCAGAGGCCTATTCTTGGTACCACCTTTACAGGCATCAATGCATTCATAGGCTACAGGAAAAAAAAAAAGCAAAAGATGGTCTGTACTCATAATTTTAAGCTTTTCATTGATGGTGAATAGCAAAAAAAAAAAAAAAATGTATAGAAGTATGTTAAGATGTAAGTTTTGAGTGAAAAGACTTTCTAACAAAAAAAAAAAAAAAGGAAAAGATCATCATGATCGTGGATACTAGAACTAGACCAACCCCCCCCCCCCCCCATTTGATCTTGGTTGATGTTTTTTACTAAAAAATACATCAAAAGTATCCCAGCCTCTGTATAAGCTTGAGATTTGTTGTCACATACAAAATGACTGCACTGAAGTAATAATTTAAATTACAACAGATGTTTTGAACAGCTTATCTCAGCTTAATTTTATTTAATTTTTTTTTTTTTTTCTCATACAGATAGGTCTAGATCTATATATTTTCTTTCATTGAGTTGATATAATGTAGAATGCAGTTGATATTGAAGGAGAAAGTTGTGAATCATTATTAGAGGGAAATCAGGTTTTTGGTAAGGACAAGAGGGCATGACAACTGAACAGAAAAGGTGAAAAGGGGACCTACAAAGATTCACTCCCTCAAGAAAAGATTCACTCCCTCAAGAAACTGATTTAAAAAACTTGTTAAAGCCATGGGTGATTCACTACCATTATTTTTGTGTTCAAAAAGGTGCTTGATTACAAATGACAACACTCAACACGGCTGATGTAAAGTAAGTACTATGGTAGGAGGTAATGATCATAACAATAATTATATTAGAAACCAGTATCTATGTTAGTATGTAAGTGTCTGAAGTGTCCAGGTCCTGGGACAAAAATTGTTTCCCCAAGCTGTTTCAACTTTTCAACAAACTATACCCCATGTCATTGTTTCTGTACCCTGCCTGCGATGTTCTTCTTCTATTGATGTTCATCTTTATGTGGATAACACTCGTCTATATAATAATGAAATTTTAAATGCTTGTCCTTACGTGATACATTGCGGCTACTTGCGTTCTGATATCTTTGTTGTCAAAGACGAGGTAATACTGTTCGACAAACTGCTTGCCGATTGTTTCAAAGTTAGGATTCATGTTTAAATTTCCAAATATATAGATGTCTCTTCAGCTACTTCTTGCCCAGTGATGCCGAGGCACCTTTCAGCAGTCTTCAGACCGGATGATTTTCACCGGCGTTCGAAATACGACCAAGTGAGTATGGACACAATACCGGAAATCCCCAGTATGAGGGAAATTTAAAAAATATAATCAATGCTTGACTTTAGCCAGGTTTCATTGCGTTTCCTGATATTCATGCCGTTCAATTACCACCAAAATCACTATTCATAAGGTGAATGAATGAATGAATAAATGATATAAAACAACAAAGCCACCCCCTGTTTCTAAAATGATGTTAATGTGAAATCCACTATTCTCTCTATTTTCTTCCTTATGGTTTTTATACGCTTTTCAACCTCCTGTAGTGGTGGTTATCTCAGCTGTCCACAACCGTGGTAAAAAAATAAC